>CAIGRT010130772.1:0-11115 GCA_903798405.1 Fraxinus platypoda
TGGGGGCCGTCGCCCCCACTCAATTTTCAGATTTTCCGATTTTTCTTCAGATTTTCCGATTTTTTTAGTTTTTTTTGTCCAGGTTTTTTTAGATTTTCAGATTATTTTTCTAAGATTTTTTGATTTCACCCCTTTCTGGGTCCGCCCCTGAAACTATTTGTTATTTTATTTTCTCCATCAATATATAACTAACTGAAAGATTTTGTGTGTTTAACTTTAGTGCATATTATGATTAAATTTACTGTTAACGTGACCAAATATTTAATTACGAAATAAGTATCTCATATCTTTTTGATATTTATAAATAATTGAAATTGTGAATGAAGGGCAAAATAGCAAATAGGACAACATATCAAGGTTTCTTAGTAATTTAAATGAGAATAAGATCTGCACTTTGTCGCCAAGTCATTATCGCCAAGATATGTGAAAGCGACTTCTAATATTTTAATCAATTTTATTTTTCCAATTTTGAAGAAGAAAATTTACGCTATTTTAAAAAAGATAAATTCCTCCAAGAGTCCCAGACTTTCTTATGTGTGGCAAACACGCTCGCAAATTTTCATTTGTGACAATTGACATCCACATTCCTAAGTTGTAACATTGTGCGTTCGATATCCACCGACATACAAAGTTTATTTAGTCATTAAATAGCCACACAACACCAACATGATGTCTGACTGAAATGATAAAATTGTCTGAAAAAAAAGGGATATGAACTATGAAAATCATATTCGCACTATAAGTTTTGTTAATACTTTTAATTTCTACAAGTGTTTCTAATATTTGCTCATTATTACATTCATGCCCTCAACTTTTTTTTTTTTGTCGAGTTCATATTCATAACTTTCAATTAATTAGCACATCTTTGATATGATATATGTCCAAATATTCTGTTAGCGTGAGAAAAATATGTTGTCGAACTTTTGTGTTTGTCTATCATGCTTATTTAAAAATTCGAGGGGTAAAAAATTATTTTGTACTTCTTCATGACGAAATTTTTAGCCCATATAAGGGACATGATGTTTTGATTGATAGAGGTTTGTCGTCAAATTACAACAAAAAAATTGTTGGAGCATAAGTGAGCAAAATCTGAGAATCTTAATTTCTATTAAAATGTGGTATAGTTAACAAAAATTGAACAATCGCCGTTTATTTTGTTTTTTGTTTTTTTAAGAAAAAGAAAATCTTTTTGAATAATTTTACTCTCTTAACTAAACACCACATGTGAGGCGCATGGACATTTAGCATATAAGAACATGTTTTGGGAAGTGTTAATAAATATTTTAGATTATAAATAAATAGAAATATACGGTAGATAAGTGTGTAAAACTTGTATATTTTTTATAATAGATGAATTAAAAGTGATTTGAATATTTATAAACAAAAACACGAGGCAAACATAGACTTCATAGAAAATTTCGTTAGGTAAATAAAGTACCACATGAACATGGAAGCTAGGCCAAGACTAGTATGAAAGTTGAAATTCCCTCAAAAGAAATTGGAACGTACCATTAAAAGAATCCAAAACAACTTAAGAGAACTTATCAAGCTTTATTTTAATCCAAGTCCAAGAAAATACTAGGTTTCTGTTTGGTACAGATTAAAATCTAAATTTTAATTTAAGTTAAAATCAATAATTAATTTCAACCACACATTTCTTGATTTTCACAATTTTTCAACTACACATTTCATCAAATTTTATTAAAATTTAATAAAAATTTGATTTTAATCTATACCACACGGGCTAGATGCGTAAAGACAAGAACATTGACTAAAAGGAAAAAAATGGGCACATGGATTTTCTAAAGAATTTGCATTAAGAAAAAAAAAGAAAAAGAAAGATAAATTACTGAGAGGTAAACCGGGGGACAAGAGCGTGTCTGCAAAATCCTCAAATTCGATTCAGTTTGCTTTAAAAAGTAAGCTAGACAAGATATCTCTTACATACTATATTCATGTAACAATAATTTAATATTGTCACCACCAAGAACAGTATTAAAGAAATCAAAAACAAAATAAGGAATAAAAGCAAGATGTATCAATCCTACAACAGTTCATTGAACACAGAAACAGGTTGGTTTTATTAAATATGTAGTTATCATACCATTCTCTTTCTGTGTGTGGGCTGGTCAAAAATTGAACTTTCGGGCGTGTTTGAGTTTGTGGAATATTGATTTTTTTAGAGGAGCAGGGGCAGTGAACGTGCTCTTGTTTGTCTGGTACTCTTGAGCTTTGCACACAAAATCAGTACATGATTGAAATGCTGGTGGTGTTTCTCATTGTTTATTAGTAACAATAGCATCTGGCTCACCCCTTTTGAAGTATTAGCAGCAGGAGGATAGAGTTTGAGGAAGAGAGAGGTGAAAAGATAAAAAAAAATTCTTTGGAATTTGGGCTTTGCTTCATCTTTTGAGGTCTGCAACAAGGCCATGCTTGTTCCTCCCATCATGTGAAAAAAAATATTACTTTTTTATACATAGAATTACTTTGAAGGGGATTAAAAAGAGTTTCTTTTTTTGGGGGCAGTCTTCCCTCTGTGTAAATTATTTGAGACAAAAAAAAATAAAAAATGCTGTAATCATAGAAGTACATTGATTTGAGAGAACCCTATTCTTTGTGTTGCACAAAAGCATGTCTTGAAAGGTGATGGGTGTATACATATATTTTCTTGGTGGTTTTGTTTTCTTTTAGCGGTCGGATGGAAAAGTGGGAGAAGCAAGAAGAAGAAGCACACGGCAGAGAAAATAACAGGAAGAGATAGTTTGTAGAATGACAGAGAAAAGGCAAAGCCACCACATGGTGGCTGTGAGGGTGAATGAACAATTGGGCACCAAGAGAAAATATTCAATCATCCACAAAGTTTCGAACCCGAGAATCTTGGCACTTTGGATAATGCTAATCTTGATTATTAGTGCACAAATTTATGATTACATGGACGATGAGCACAAGGAGAAGAGGAAGGAAGTCCTTGTGAGCATGTGTGACCAAAGGGCTAGAATGTTGCAGGATCAATTCAGTGTCAGTGTCAACCATGTCCACGCCCTCGCCATCCTCGTTTCCACTTTCCATTATCTCAAGCACCCATCAGCAATTGATCAGGTATTTTGCTTATTCTTGAATTTTCAGTGTTTTCGTTGAGAAATTTGTGAATTTTGATTAGCCCTTTCTTGTTTATGCTATGGAGTCCCTATATTTTCGGTTGAAATCATGAAATGTGGTTTTTTTTGGTACTGTTTCCTTTTCATGTTCTGGTTTTTGATTATTTTCTGATTTTGGACGTTTTTATACGTTTATCATCTTGGTGTAAAATTCAGCAAACTTTTGCTGAATACACTGCCAGAACTGCTTTCGAGAGGCCATTGATGAGTGGGGTGGCATACGCAGAGAGAGTTGTAAATTCGGAAAGGGATGAATTTGAGGAGGAGCACGGATGGACAATAAGAACAATGGAGAGAGAGACTTCACCCATCAAGGATGAGTATGCTCCGGTGATATTCTCTCAAGAAACTGTATCCTATATTGAATCACTTGATATGATGTCAGGGGAGGTAACTGAATTAATTCATTGTTGAAGTGAATTAAATATTTTTAAATGTAATTTTTCTATTATATACTGATTGAATAATTATTTTGGCTGATGCAGGAGGATGGTGAAAACATATTGAGGGCACGGACAACTGGTAAAGCAGTTCTTACAAGCCCCTTCCGGTTGTTAGGTTCTCATCATCTTGGGGTTGTTTTAACCTTCCCTGTTTACAAATCAAATCTTCCTCCAAACCCGACTGTGAAAGATCGCATTGAAGCAACTGCAGGGTAAGCCTTTGGCAATGTCATTTAACATCTATGTATGCACAACTTGCCTTTTGGGCATTTCATATCTGGTGTCTCCAGGTTTCTAACATTATGTTTTTTACAGAAAAAAACATATTTTAGTTAAATTATCAAGTCAACTTGTCAATCAATTGCTTTTGAAGAGTTTCTATGGAATGAGATAGAGAGACATGGAGTTCTATCAATGATGCAACTTCGTTCCTATAAAGTTTTGGAAACTGTTACACACGATAATGTTAAGTTTGCTCCTCTAAACAAAATTTGCTTCAAGAAGATTTAGTTAAAATCTAAAAAAAAAACTTAGGTAGTTCATTAATATTTCAGTTAGTAGAGGAAGAAACAAATTTTAAAGCTCGTTCTTGTACACATTTTCGTTGTCCCCTACTTGAATGTTTCTGGATCCCATATAACCTAGTTCTTTTGGGGTAAAATAATAATCTAAACATATGATGCATCTTGTTACTATCTTCCTGCGCTTGGAAATTGCATGTATTTGTGTCAACTTCCATAATTCTACAATTGCAACGTTCTTTCATTTAGATATTTTAATATTTTACTCTGCATTAACATATCTATTTTAAAGTACATTTAAAGATCTCATGTAAGGATTCTCATTTTGCCTTGTTTATTGTTAATCTCCTGTAATCCACGGACTCTAGATAAAGAATTTTGTTAGAGCATAAGCATTAGTGGCCACACATTGATATTAACTAACTTTTAGCTGAAGACCACTGTTGGTTTCCTTGATTGTTCTTACAATCTATCATGTACTAGAAGCTGCACATATTTGGTATTGAGCCCGCATCATGTTCTTGCCAACCTTTGGATTTGCACCAATGCGAATATTTGAGAACTAGAACTGAAATTCTGAAATTTCAATACATGACCATCTCCTTCATTGCTTCTATTACCAACCATTTTTAAAAGCAATAAAATGATTTTGAGGTTTCCACTGCAGTATCAGTAAGTTAATTGTGCTTCTGCTTGTCTCCTGGGACAAATGAAGCTTGTAGTTTCAAACTTACATTTGGTAATTCAACTTTGTTGGAATAGGATAATAATCTCAAAATGAAAGAACACCAGTGACCTGCCTGCTAAATAAAATTAACCACCACAATATTTCTGTTTGTCTTATCATTGGACTACCATTGTTTGTCATTGCTTAACCCATTATCTGTTGTAGTGGTTTAAGCCACAGAATTTTTATGTGCATATGGTTTACAGCTTGTAATGCTGGACCTCATTTGAGATAGGACATAATCCATCTGCTTGTTGCGTACCTTGATATTCTACTGCACAAATTGCTATTTCTTTCTAGATCAGCTAGGCTGTCATTCTTCTCATATGCTTGAATCCACAAGCTTCCTCCATGTAACAAAAAGTACCTTACATATGGGCTCACCATTCAATTTGATCATTATCGAACAATTCCAAGATTTACTACCGGACTAGTTGAGCCAATTAACCACACGATATTACTAAGCACCATGAAAAGGATCCTTAATCAATGACCCAGAACCAATTTTTGAAGAAAATGATTCAATTGCAGCAGATGAATAAATTGGGAAAAAAATATAAGATACTTTAGTTGATGTTTCCATGGTTGGATTTTAAGATACTTGCAGGAAGTTTTTCAGATTTGGAGGCTTATTATTCTGTTATTGTTTCAAAGAATTGGGGAGGTCTAGAGTAAAAAGAAGTTGAGGATAAGAATTCTCTCTTATTATTATGAGGAAACTCGTGGGCTTTACTTAGACATTTCTTTCCTAGTTATTACTTATTATTGGCCACCAAGGAAAACGGGGCTTTCACTTTCACATCTCAACCTTTCACACTTGTGGTTCTTGATTCGTATTTTATCCTCTTCTATTTTCATCAATGCGATCATCAGAAAGGAGATTAAAACATTGATGTTTCGTCGTGGATTTCTTAAAAAAGAGATGTGACTTAAATTTTCTCGTGCAAGAATCTCTTTAGATGGTCATATTTTTCTCTTTGGTTTTCCATTTTTGGGGTACTTTTGGTGATAAAGCATGTTCCCACTGTCTAGACATCAACTCTGCCATCCAATTAAACAATATCTATTCGGTAGTGCCATAATCTTCAGTCGAATGGATACTGCATATTATTCTCAATGGTATTTCTTTTCTATTTGAATTGCAGTATTATTATGTCTTGTGATTCTGGGATCATTACGTGTATGGGAGACTGTTCTAATGTTTACAGTATGAAGATATGGAAATACTTGAAAGGATGATAAAATACAAAAATTGGAAGTAGAACACTAGGCTTCCTTTGCTGTTTATGTTAATTTCTATGCTTTTGTTGGAAGTTTCATGTGCTAAATTATGCTCATTGCAAACAGTTACCTTGGTGGAGCCTTTGATGTCGAATCCCTTGTTGAAAATCTACTAGGGCAACTTGCTGGTAACCAGGCAATAGTGGTCACCGTGTATGACATTACCAACTCTTCCGATCCCTTAATCATGTATGGACACCACTCTCAAGAGGGTGACATGTTCCTTACGCATGTGAGCAGTCTTGATTTTGGAGACCCCTTTCGTAAACACGAGATGATGTGTAGGTATGTGCACAAATCTGTGGAGCATCTATTGTAAGCAACATAAAATTCTGTTAGGCATGCATACTGAGACCAATTTGTATCCCCACTTAGGTATCTTCAAAAGGCTCCCCCGTCGTGGACAGCACTGACGACAGCATTTTTCGTCTCTGTGATTGGCTTTTTAATTGGATATATGATATACGGCGCAGCGATTCACATTGTTAAAGTTGAAGATGACTTCCATAAAATGCAGGAATTGAAGGTCCGAGCTGAAGCTGCTGATGTAGCCAAATCCCAGGTATTTCATTCAAATGTGTTCACCATCCACCAAGTGAATACTGCTCATCTGCTGTTACTTCATGATCTGAATTTTATCTCTTTTTCAATGCCAGTTTCTAGCAACCGTTTCCCATGAAATAAGAACTCCCATGAATGGCATCCTTGGTATGTCAAAGTTTCTTTTGAATAATCTCATCTATCAAATTGGTTGGGAATGTGAATATTGATTTTGTTCATGTCAATTTGCAGGAATGCTAGCTCTGCTACTTGACACAGAACTGAGTTCCCCACAAAGGGACTATGCTCAGACTGCTCAAGCTTGTGGAAAGTCACTGATAACATTGATAAATGAAGTGCTTGACAGGGCAAAGATCGAAGCAGGCAAGCTAGAACTTGAGGCAGTCCCTTTTGCTCTTCGGTCAATACTAGATGATGTTCTATCCCTGTTTTCTGAGAAGTCTAGGAACAAGGGTATTGAGGTAAGGCCTGAAAAGCTCTAACAATCCAAATTATCATCTTGCTAGCATTGCTGCCAAGTGCTCAAAACACTTAATCCTGCATGCTGCCTTCATGTTCTAATTTTTTTTCCTTATGTTTCCATGCCTTTTCTGTTCGCTCTTCTGTGGCATTGTAATAAATGACATTGGCGCATCTGGAAAAATTGATTGGAACTTCCTTGGACAATACTATGCGATTCACCGTACAGTTGGCAGTATTTGTTTCTGATAAAGTCCCTAAAATTGTTATTGGGGATTCAGGAAGATTCAGACAAGTGATTACGAATCTCGTGGGCAACTCTGTCAAAGTAAGTGAATATTCAATGCTTGCTATACTTCTGATGTTAAAAGAACCTACCTCAAGCTTTTCTGCATTTTTTTTATACTCAGAGAGGGGGATGGCCTTTTTCCTTCCAAATTGAATGCATATCATTCCTCAATTGCATTCAAAAAGGTTTCAACTCCCACCCTTTTGCCTGGATAGCACAATCTTGATAGCTATCAAACCCCTAGTGACACAGGATTTTGATTCAAATTAGAAATAAATTATGGGATTTAAAGTGGATTTCTCTTCTTAATCCAAAATGTTTTGATTTTAGTTTTATGAACGTCAACATACTCACGATCTATTTCTTGACAGTTTACTGAGAGAGGACATATCTTTGTTCAAGTCCATTTAGCTGAACAAGCAAAAGCCGTGATGGATGTCAGAACTGAAACCTGTTTGAATGGAGTATCTGAAAGTGTTGTACAATCTAGCGGTCATCAGTTTCAAACTTTGAGTGGTTGTCAAGCTGCTGATGACCGAAACAGCTGGGATACCTTTAAGTATTTGATTGCTGATGACGACTTCCAGTATGATGCTGCCATTAGAGCAAAAAATGATAACACTCATCAGAATGTCACGCTGATGGTATGTGTTGAAGATACAGGAATTGGGATTCCTGAACATGCACAAAAACGGGTTTTCACGCCATTTATGCAAGCAGACAGTTCAACATCTAGAAATTATGGGGGAACAGGTATAGGGTTGAGCATTAGTAAGTGTCTTGTTGAGCTAATGGGTGGTCATATAAACTTCATTAGCCGTCTTCATGTTGGAAGCACTTTTTCATTCACTGTTGACTTCCAAAGATGCGAAAAAAATGCAGTTGGGGATTTGAAAAAATCTGTCTCTGATGATCTTCCAATGGCATTTAAAGGGTTAAAAGCTATTGTAGTTGATGGAAAACCAGTTAGAGCTGCTGTCACAAGGTATCACCTCAAGAGGCTTGGTATTTGGGTTGAAGCCGTCAGCAACATGAGGACAGCAATTTCTATATCTGAGAAATATGGTTTCCTGATCTCTAAGTAAGCATTTTTTATTTTTCATTCTCTCTTGTGGTTGTTGAACTTCAGATACCTTTTGTTGTAAAGCTTCATGCAAGGGCCCATGGGTGATCTTCTACCAAACTATTCATATTAGCAATGGAGCATGACTAGATTTCTTCACAGTATTTCATACTTTTGTCTTGTTCTTCCATGAGAATAGTTCAAAATTTCCATCCACAACAAATAAATATCTGCTATTTGTATGAAAAGTTGTATTGAATTTTAAATATATATGCAGAAATGAAAGGCTACCAGACGTGATTCTGGTTGAGAAAGATTCATGGATTTCTTGCAAGGATGACGGTTTTAATTTAGTGTTATCAGATTGGAGACAAAATGGCCGCTCATATAAGTTGCCTAAGATGATCCTTCTTGCAACCAATATTACAAGTTCTGAGCTTGACAAAGCTAAGGCAGCTGATTTTGCAGATACTGTGATCATGAAACCTTTAAGGGCGAGTATGGTGGCTGCATGCCTTCAACAGGTGTTGGGAATGGGTCGTAAGACACAAGATGTTTGCAAATCAACTTTCCTTCATAGCTTGCTCTGTGGCAAGAAGATACTGGTAGTTGATGATAATATAGTGAACCGCAGAGTTGCTGCTGGTGCACTCAAAAAGTTTGGGGCTGATGTTGTGTGTGCTAAAAGTGGTGAAGAGGCTCTTAAGTGGCTTGATCTACCTCACAGTTTTGATGCCTGCTTCATGGATATTCAGATGCCTGAAATGGATGGGTATGTTCTTAAAACTTTCTGGAATTGATACCTGGTATATAATGTGGAAGTTTCTTTTTGAGATCATATCTTGATTTATATTTCATCTTGGAAAGATAGAGCTTAAGATATGAGTACGATAGGGAGGGGGAAGTAGTATCTTACCTCCAAAATTACATGAAGAGGAGTGATTAGAGGAAGTAAAAACTTTTAGTGGGTGTACTGCCACCATTACAAGAATTCACAAAAAATAAAATCCACTAAACCTAAACTAAGGGATCTGAATCCTATATAGTAATAATAAGCCTAGCACCTCTCCTACATTCTCAACTTTCTTCAGACTGTCACTGGACAGTGCTTTATTAGCAAACCAATCCTCCACCCCATTTCTTCACGTTATATGTGTGCAAGCCTGCTCGAAAATTTAGACACGAATACTTTACTCATATCAACCAAATATTGCAATTGCCGCGACCCTGCCATTTTGCATCTTGATGATTTTCTAGTTATGATTTCATTTTTCCAGTGCTCTAAATTGCACGAGTTAGAATATACTATTAACCATATGCTTTTTGAACTCCAAAAATGAAATTGTTACCTCACTGTACATGGCATACAGTAGCATCTTTTTGTATTTTAGAGTCTGTTAACCTGGCAAGAACAATTTGGCTGATACTGTCCTGCAATCAAAGAGTAGTTTATGTACTGGATATATTTTTATATTGCAGAAAAATGGGAAATCTGAACTTCAAGAAATTTTCGTTGTATTCTGATATAGGTCCTAACTCCATACAGCATGTCCTCACTTTGTCAATTGTAGCATCCTTCCGGGTCCAATTAGTGCGACATGTCTTGTATTAATATGCTTCATTGTGTATCTGCTTCAAACATCTTTATGCCATCAAATAAATGTTTTTCTTACCTGGGGCAATAACTTATTGCCGAGTGAATGTACCTAGTCTTTATTCCAACATAGGCAGCATCCTTGTAGTTTGCGATAAACTTGATCTTCTATCAAAGAGATTGTTTACCAATTCAGCTTCAAGTTGGCGTGTTGTAGTTTTTACGGTCCACTAGAATCCTGATAGGTTTATGACTACTTGGATTTTAAACTTTCTTTTGAGAAAAGGCTAATTTGCTCATTCCAATAATTGCAGTTTCGAGGCAACTCGACGGATTAGGCAAATGGAGAGTAATGCAAATGAACAGATGAAGGGAGGATGCACCATCAAAGGAACTGCAGGAAATAGAGTGTGGCATATGCCAATATTGGCGATGACAGCCGATGTTATCCACGCAACCTCAGACAAATGTCTTAAATGTGGGATGGATGGATACGTGTCCAAACCATTCGAGGAAGAGAATCTCTACCAGGCTGTTGCTAAGTTCTTTGAATCCAAGCCCATCTCAGACTCGATGCAAGATTCCCAAATCAGACAAACTGAACTCTTATAAAGCAAAACTACATTGTTGGATTAAACAGGACCAGTACTTTTCCATATTCTGCTGGTGACATCTAGTAAGGAAAGCTATGGATATTCTTTGGTGGCTGGGGTTCGTTCATCAATGCAATTTCAATTTTGAAAACAAGAAAACTAACCATCTCCCCTCTTCTTGTACGTATATTAAAAGAGAGAGAGGCCAAATATGCTGAATTTGATATTGTTGTATGGATGTTTAATTGAACTTTCTATTGAAATGCCATCTAATTCCTTGATTTGTATATTTATTTCATAGAATACTTCTAGTGGGAAACTGTTACACACTTTATTTTCGAGTAAAGGTGTCAAGACGGACGGGTCGGCCATGACCCGTGAAAACCGGGACCGCGGGCCGATCCGTGACCCGTGCGGGCGGTTCAC
>CAIGRT010130786.1:0-10097 GCA_903798405.1 Fraxinus platypoda
ATGCACATTATCGGTATAATATCTCTACATGTGTACTGAATTACTCAAGTGGCAAGTCATGATCATCAATTTTGACAAGCCGTTCAATTTGTCCATTGTATTGCTTTGTTCTGTCGTGCTATGAGGTTCTCTCATTGTTGCTTCTTTCTCTAATTGAAAGTTCGTTCAATTTCCAGATCAAAGGGTATGAGATCACGTCCTTCGAACTTCGCATGCGATGTAACATGAAAAAAGGAAAAAAAAAATAAGAATGAAGATCAAATCAAAGCTAGAATTAATTAAAATAAAAGCTAAAGTGAACAAAGTAGTCTTGGTCAACTGTACCAAAAATTTAATCGATTAATTCTGCAAATGTACAAATCGTAATAAGTAATAAAGTAAAATTGTTGAGTCCAAGTATCGTCTCACAGAGACTACTATTTACTATCAATTTTTACGCTAACATAACTTCAATCTTATTTAAAATATAATAAGCAAACATCAATTCAATTTTGTTTAAATAATTGTACTAAGCTAAGGTAATCTATTTATATAATGTTGAAGAAGATTATGAGATTAAATAGTTGGGATTTCAAATTTCACATAGGTTATTTAAAATTCATGTAACTCCAATTCATTCTGCCCCTTTTTCATATATGTCAACATCGAATTAACAATTATATCTAGTCATCTTTCTCAAGCAAAAGTAAATATTCACATTCTCAAATTTACTATATTTTTATGTAAATTCATACACATATTAATGCTTTAACTTAGAGGAATCCTATCCAGATTGCATAGCATGTAATATCGGACAATATCTTATAATACCAATGTTATTTATTGCATGAGCTAGATTAATACATCACCTCTCGATCTCAGTATTATTACTCAATTAATAAATTAATTTGCAAATGATTGAAAGAAAATAAACACATAATAAATAATTAACACATATAGAAGTGCACGAAGTCTTGAATTTAAATAAAGGAAAAAGCTAGTTGTACCAAATGTTTTACATAATTGACACATGGTAGCCATCAATTGGAGGAAAACCTGTGGGCCCAGGCGCCCCTCCAATTGATGGCCACCATGTGTCAATTATGTAAAACATTTGGTAAAATATTTGGTACATGTAGCATCTCTCTTAAATAAATATCAAACTCCTAAACTATATCGTCATTCTTACAAAAATGTATCTAGTCATTCATAATTTCGAAATTAAACAAATAAAGGTTAAAATATATTACCGAGTTAATTACAATGAACAAGATTAAAAAAAAAAGCTATCATTTTTCTTCACCACACAAATTCTCAACAATGATTCTCTGTCTCCTTCCTTAATTATTATAAATCTCCTGATAATTCGTTGATGGTACGTAATTAAATCCCAAATTTCTTGCACAACTATCAATGTTTTTGTGCACAAAAAAATCTAAAGTTTCCTCTTCAATTTCCACTTTTATTCCATTGTCTTCATGCTCGTTTCTGTCTTTTTTTTTTCCCCAGCCGTTCTGTGACTTTTCCTTTCCTTTAATTCCAGGTTTTCTGAATTCAATCATGTTGACATCAAAAAATGATTATGTTGATTTTTGTCAACTTAAGCAATAATTTGTAAGAGGTATATTGCTAAAATAGTAAAAAAAGGAGAGTGTTTACATTGATTGAAGTAAATGAAAAGTGTATACAAGTATGTTGAGTTTTCCTTTTGAGAATATCATTGGCATCTATTTATAGGCCTCTAATCAAGCAACTTGGCCACCCAATGTCACATCAACTACAGTACCGATCTAGAAAGTGGGTGCCACCTTCTAAATTTAAAAATGTTGACTGGTTGTTGAGGTCGGCCTAAGAGGTCATCATAGCCGAGGTCATGATTACGTGTCACCTAAGCAATCATTGCTGATTTCTAATTAGATAAAAATGAAGTGTTGATGTCACAGGTGCCACTTGTCACTTTGAGAGTGGTCATTTGGGTGATGATGATATAACTTAGGATACATATTCAAAATTGTAATGACGATGTTTTTGAATGACGACATGCATGGGCTAAACTGACTTGCCATGGGTCGAGTTGACCTGGTGATCTTTTAGTTTGTCCTCGTTGAAGTGATTATTGAATCTTCATAAGGTCTTCTTAAATTAAGGTATATCTGAGCTGGTACGTGAGTTAGGACACTAACAAATGTCCCCAAAGGTTTGGACTTTTACTTCAGTGAAGTTCAGACCTTTATCTTCAAGGTCGAAGTAACTAAGATCCTACTTTTTGGAAGGCAGTCGATTGTGAGTTGGTTCATAAATGAGGTTTGATCACTAACTCTAGCCTTTTCCAAGTCGGGCTTTTGTTATAGAATCTTACATCCAATTCCAAGTGAGGTCTACATGTTTTGAGTTCATTTTTATTCTACTTGCCTTTTTTACTTTAGTTTATCTTTGTAGATCCTAATATCGAGATAAGTAGTTTTAGGAAAAATTCACCAATCACACAATCTTTTCACGGGATAAAAGAGGAAGGCACCAATCAAGGATAAGGCCCCTTGGTACGGCGATCGAGGGCCAACTCTTCCAGTAGCATACATATGTCAAATTTGGACAAGCTCATAAAGAGTCGATCTAATGAACTCAGCTTTGCCTCCTCTTACAAATTCAACTCACCACTTACTCGAAGTTAGACTGATCGTGAACTCCTTGAGCTAAATGAGTGTGAATGAGTCTCATATAAAGGTATCCATTTATCCCCATCGTTCCATTCTCCATATTATGATGATTTAGAAAAAAGTACAATTTTCTTACTTTAGTCGAGTCATTTGATGTTTGAACTGCACTTAGGTGAACATTGAGGTGGAGGCCATCCAAAAACTCAGGAAATATGGCCTAATGTGTACTAAACTGACAAGAGTGAAGAGATCGACATGATGAGGCTAAGACGAAATGGACTGAGGAGAGGACTGCTCAATTGGAGGCCAGATGTTGGCTAAGGCTCAGCTAGAGAAAAAAATTGGGGAGGCGCAAGTGAAGAGCTCATTATGGGTGAGCTGGAGTAGGAAAGGGCCAAAGTTGCTACGGATATGAAAATGTAGAGGCGGGAAGGTCCGAGCTGATGAAGTCATGCCCATGGCAATCAATGCAATGAAGGAATGAAAGACCTATCCAGTAGTTGATGCTTTGCACCAGGAGGATAATGTCATCAATTTCCTTGGGATGAAAGTGCTTGATTTTGACACTAATTTCCTCCACGAGGTATTAGATTCTTAGGAGGCATTGCCAGAAGATATTGTTGGAGTTGGTACCCTCCCATGTGCTTCATGGTGATGACCATGTCTTTGTTATAGACGATCTTCCAACTTAACAAGACTACCTCATTATCCCCCTAAGATGATCTCACCTTACTGTTTAGCTATTAGTGTCCTTATTTCTTTGGCTTTTGTCGCACTTTTTTATTTCTCATCATTTAATCTGTCAATGAGTCAAATTTGAGGACCTTTTATGAATGAATGATTAGAAATGAGCTCTGATTTTTTTAGTTTATCTCCCAAAATTCTTCATGGTGAATTTATCTGAGTGTTACAGCACTTAGCTCAGGCAATCTTTATTTTTCAACTATGGTTTTGCGTGAAAATTGACCAAGTATAAACTTAGCTCAGGCTACTGCAGAGAAGGCTTTGTGCAGCTGAAGAGTGGACTCTTGTCTTTAGAATCTTAGATCGTGCTGCTAAATAGCAGGCTTTGTTCCACAGAAGACCGGATTTTTGTCTAATTGTTGTAGCATTTACAACCTTAGATTGTGCTACTGAAAAGCAGAATTTTGTTCCATTGAAGAGGGGGCTATTGTCTAAGTGTTGCAGCACTTACAACTTTAGATCGTGCTGCTGAAAAGCAGGCTTTGTGCCATTGAAGAATGGGTGTTTGACCAAGTGTTACAACACTTACAACCTTAGATTGTACTGTTGAATAGTAGACTTTATGTCGTTGAAGAGCGGGTTTTTGTTCAAGTGTTGCAACATTTACAACCTTAGATCGTGCTGCTAAAGAGCATGCTTTGTTTCACTGAAGAACGAGCTGTTGTCTAAGTGTTGCAGCACTTATAACTTTAGATCGTGTTATTGAAGAGCAGGTTTTGTGCTGCTGAAGAGCGGACTTTTGTCCAAGTGTTGCAAAACTTACAATCTTAGATCATGCTGCTGAATAGTGGGCTTTTGTTTAAATGTTGCAACACTTACAACATTCGATCGTGCTGCTGAAGAGCAAGCTTTGTGCCATTGAAGAGCCGACTTTTGTCTAAGTGTTCATCACTTACAACCTTAGATTGTACTACTGAAGAGTAGGCTTTGTTCAAGTAGATGATAATGAACAGTAAGAATGGAAATATGATGCATATGTTGTGATATGTATGTATGTAGATGATGCGGTATGCGCGCATTCGAAACACTAAAAATGATATCAAGACATTTTTTAACAGTAATAATAACCTGCTACTGGGGTATTTTTATACCAACAGTCTCCCATGTTGCGAGGTCTATGAGCTCTCATTAATGATGTGAGGTCTTACAAGTTAGCCTCGTTATTGTGAGGCCTTACGGACTCGTCTTAATAAGATGAGGTCTTACGAGTTAGCCCATAATTGCAATGTATTACGGACTCGCCTCAATAAGATAAGGTCTTACAAGTTAGCTTCGTCGTTGTAAGGTCTTACGGACTCGCCTCAATAAGATGAGGTCTTACGAGTTAGCCTCATCGTTGTAAGGTCTTATGGACTCGCCTCAATAAGATGAGGTCTTACGAGTTAGCCTCATCGTTGCAATGCCTTTTGGACTCACCTGAATAAAATGAGATCTTATGTGTTAACCTTTTAGTTACGAGGTTATATGGACTCGCTTTAATAAGATGAGGTCTTATGAGTTGGCCTCATCGTTGTGAGGTCTTATGGACTCGCCTCAATAAGATGAGGTCTTACAAGTTAGCCTCATCGTTGCGAGGTCTTACAGACTCGCCTTAATAAGATAAGGTCTTACGAGTTAGTCCCGTTGTTTCAAGGTTTTACGGACTCGCCTCAATAAGATGAGAGAAGGTTCGCCTTGAATAATTGGAATATTATTGTGGCTTTCGACAAAGGTCAACCCAAGCTTAAGTATCTTGTTGAA
This sequence comes from Fraxinus platypoda, assembly GCA_903798405.1. Taxonomy (NCBI): domain Eukaryota; kingdom Viridiplantae; phylum Streptophyta; class Magnoliopsida; order Lamiales; family Oleaceae; genus Fraxinus; species Fraxinus platypoda. The sequence continues at coordinate 5,121 of CAIGRT010130786.1, forward strand.
CACTTATGTGCATTAATTTTCCTTTCCCTAACACATAGGCACACAACGAAGTTCATGGTACACTGTGCTAACATCGGTGTTGTTAATTTTCAAAGCTGCACTAAGCTTAAGATCAATGTATCCATCCCCGACAACTAGTGTTATTTCATTTTTCTTTGCTTTGATTGACAAAGTTTTTGTAACATCATTGTGGATCCTCCTTATTTTGTTTGTACGCATGATATACATTCAAGAGGGTAAAATGATCTCCGTTAATGTAACCAAATCGAGCTTCAACTTCATCTGCAACTTTTTGAGGTGGGCTTATACTAAAATATTTAGCAGTACATTTTCTGGCATCACTACTTTTACTAATAGTATTTTTGAGATATTTTGTGCTCCAAGGGTATATGATAGGTATGCCTTGCATATCTTCCAGCTTATAAACGTCATTTGATAGAATATTGATTATTTTTTTTAGGTTTCTTCAAGTTAAGGATTAGGGATTCAAGGTCGAGTTTATTGCTGCGAGGAAGAACTTCCTAAGTATGAGGTCGCTGATCTCAAACTCTCTTTTGCATACTTTTTGGTTATAGTACTTTGACACTTATCTGTTCGTATATTGTAGTTTAGCTCGGCTTCGTTCCTTTTTTGCTTAAATGCCCTTCTCCTTTATTGTTTTGGCCAAGCCGAGACGTCGATGTTGAGCCTGTGGCCAACGACCTTTAGGTCGATTTTCTTCATGGTTTTCATGATTCTAAGTGGAGACATCTAAGTTCGGGTGGATGAATTCTGAGCTAACCTGGATTTTATCTAGCTTTTTCACTAGTTCAGCTATCTATTACATATTCTTACCTTGGAATCTAGTGGGTTGAGGTCAGAATCTACCACGTAGACCTCATTAATGTATGTGGAGGATGTAGTGAGACGTTCTCCTATTATTGTGGAGGTGGTGCCTGCACCAGAGATGTCAGAGTTGTCTCCCCGAGCTTAATCATAAGTTCTCAGAGTTGACCTTATCGATTAGGACTTCCACCTGCTTTTTGAGATCCTAAAATTTTTTGGTATTGTGACTTGTCAACATATGGTACCGGCATCACTCACGTTGGTTGGGACCTATTAAGTTCTTTCTTAAGGGAAGAGGTCTACGGAAGACCTTTTTGTCCCCCACTCACATAAAGACTTCTTCTAGGGATTGTATTTAGAGGATGGTACTATTAGAATATTTCTGGGTCTATGCGAGGTCGCTTATCCTCCCTTCTTTCTTTCCTCATTTTCGACATGGGTCTTTTGTCTTACCTCATTTTCTTTGGTAGAGTTGTGGTGTTAAGCTATACTTTTTCTTTTTCTTGTTTTGAGGTCACCTATTTTGCCCTTATGAACTTTTTAGCTCGTCTCAAAAATTTGTGGTGGGTTCTGGGTCCATCTTTATGAACGGACCACCAAAAACTTGTATTGGTCCTTAGCCTAGACAAGGTGGCAATGATGATAGTATTGTCTAAAATCTTTTTCGCTTCTATAACTTGCTTGTTGAACTTGTGGTGACTTTTTAGTGACTTACTTTGTCCTTATTTTATCGTCATCAACCATTCTTTGGGTGTGCCTCTAGCCTTGGAGATAATGAATTGATCCAGGAAGGCTGTAGCCAAGTCGGTCAAGAGTTTAACCGACCTATGCGGTAGCTCTCTGAACCATCTCTGGGCTTTGTCTTTTAAAGGTAAAGGGAAAGATCTGTACGTAATGGCATCGTTGGCTCCTTTCAGCTCCATCCATGATGTATGTTCGTAGAGATAACAAACGGGATATCACCTTTCCTCGTATTCGGTAGGCTGGGGCATCTTTAGCTTATTTGGAAGATGTTCAACCAATATGTCCTCAATAAAGGGAAATTGCGGTTGGTAAAGTACATCTCCATTACTTCTTTGTGCCTAACTTTCAGGTTAGCTATTCGCTTCCTTATGTAGCTTAACTCATGCCCATTGTCCATTTGTTTAGTGAACTTATTTTGAATGAGGCTAGGTTGTTCATTTTTTGGAGGATCCAGCCTATAAAAAACATTCCTAGCTCTTCTAGGAGTTCGTTCTTCTCGAGGTGGATGACTCCTTTGAATAGGAGGTTACCCATTTCTTCCCCATACGAGAGATTCCACCTTGGTATCCTGAGGTTAAGACTTGGACCGACTTGTGTAAGGATTCATTTTGCTTGAGGTGGAGGACTCCGACAAATAAAAGATCGCCCAATTTCCCTATACAAGGGATTCCACCTCAGTATCGGCGAATGGGATAATAGTAGTATGCTTTTACTCTATTCTTTGCACAATATATATAAGGTATTCGATGGCCTCTCTTATGGCAGAAAGCTGAGGGTGTCTGGCTTTAGTGAAATCGTTCTATCCTTGAAAGTTTTTGGGAAAATTTGTATTATTGGGATATGTACATGAATGGCTTTTTGATGTTGGTCTATGGCTCATGACATTGTTTGGATTAGCTACTTCTTATTTTTAGGAAGATTTGAGATATGTGGGTTGTACTTACGAGGCCCTCCTTCTAGCACCAAACTATTGATGTCAAAAAATGACCAGATCGATTTTGTCAACTTAAGTGATAATTTGTAAGAGGTATGTTGCTGAAATAGTAAAAAAAAAAAGAGTGTTTGCAATGATTGAAGTAAATGAGAAGTGTATACAAGAAGAACGTTGAGTTCCTCCCTGAAGAATACCATTGGCATCTATTTATAGGTCTTTAATCAAGCAACTTGGCCACCCAACGTTACATTATCTACAATACCGACCTAGAAGTGTGTTCCACCTTCAAAATTTAAAAATGTTGATTGGTTGTTGAGGTCTTCTGAACAGGTCGTCATGTTCGAGGTCATGATTACCTGTCGCTGAGCAATCATCGCTGATTTCTGATTGGCTGAAAAAGATGTGCTGACGTCATATGTGCCAATTTTGCTTTGGAAGTAGTCATCTGGGTGGTGATGACATCACTTAGGAGACATATATTTAGAATTGTAATGATGATGTTTCTGAATGACGGTAGGCATGGCCGAATTGACCTACCATGGGTCGGATGACGTGTTTGGGTTAAGCTCATGGAGTAGAGATGACTTGTCATGGGTTGAGCTAACTTGGTGATCTCTTAGTCCGTCCTTGTTGAAGTGACTATTGAATCTTCATAAGTTCTTCTTTTTAAATTAAGGTAAATCCGAGCTGGTATTGTAAGTTAGGACACCAACAAATCCTAATTTAAATTTGATTCCAAATCAAATTAAAGGGGTGAATATGGTTCCATTTGGTTTCGGTTTCAAGATAATCGAATCGAACCAATAATTTTTTTTTTTATTAATGGAACCAAATGGTTTTTTTTTTTTAAATATGGAACCAAATCGTAATCGAACAATTCGGTTTTGATTTGATTTGGTTTGGCTATAGTTTCATTTCTTAAATTTTCAGACTTACATTGTATTCGCAAGTTAATAATATATATCTAAATAAAAAAAGAACATCAAATTTTCAGCAAGTTCAATTATCAATCATCAAGATCACAAAAGTCCAAACTAACAACCAAAATATAGTCATAATTTGAATACACAAAACAATTTCCATTCATGACAAAATAATGTATAATAAGTAATAACAATGAATCACTAGATTAGTTATAGCTGTTGATGACACACCCCCACAATAAAGGATAAATTATAAAAATCTTTTATAGTCTACTTTTACAGGCAACAATTAACATTTAATATTCCATGAATGTTTATTGAATTTTTTCTATTTGTGAAGAACACAAATAATTCATCAAACAATCAAGGTGTAAAAATGGTTTAAATGCTTTTTAAGTGACTCACCAATTTCATTTTTCGATTTTGAAAGAGTCTCCTCCAATAACGTGATGAAATGCGGTGCAGACTTGTTGCGGCATTGAGTAAATTGAAAATGAATGAACAAGAAATGATTCAAATGAATAAAAAATTATGGTATACACAATTAATAGGCCGTTTCCAATGATCTAGAACCAATTAAATGGGATGTCTCCAATGAATACAAGATTAGGATATTTACTAATTAATATATATATATAATTATAGTTTTCGGTTCTACAATTAGAATCGAATCAGAACCGAAACCAAAATAAAAACAATTGATTCTCGGTTCGAATAATCAAAACCATTATTATTATTATTATTATTAAATCGAATAGAATCGTTTGGTATGGTTTGATTTTGATTTATTTTGGTTTGGGGTGAACATTTTGTCCACCCCTATCAAATTCTTTGTTTCAAAGCTCAATTAATGTAGTTCTTGCATCAAAGACATCAATGATTTCAAATAATGCAATTTAATCCTCAAGTCTATGAACGTTTTTAAAGTATCAATTTTGAATGATTTTAGTAACAATTTTAAAACAGTCCAACTCATTTTTAGGAGTTTATTATCTATCAATTCTGAAAATTTCTTTTATTTCTTTTTTAAATTTCATATATGTGCCTAAATGAAATTTTAAATATATAGTTTCTTGTATGAAATTTTTTTCTCATAAGTAATATTTTTCTTATATGCAATATTTTACATATAAATTAATATTTAGCTTAAAATTTTAAATAAAGTTAAAAATTTAATTAAAATTTTTAAGTTAATATTTTTTACGTATAAGTAAACTTTACAATTGCATAAGTTAATTTTTTTTACTTATAAGTAACTTTTTATATTTTATAAGTGAATTTTTATCTTATTACATAAATTTTTTATGCAAAAGTGATTTTTTTTTTATCTTATATGAGTAATTTTTTAATTATAATTTATTTTTTTTGCTTATAAATAATTTTTAGGTTATTACATTTTTATTTATAAGTTAATTTTGAACAAAATATGTTGATTGGAAATAATTATTTTATAGATGATAAAATTAAAAGATAATATGATAAACGATCAAAATCTATCAATTTGGTAAGTTGAGGGAACTAATCAAAATTATTAGGGGTGTAAGCGGTCCG
>CAIGRT010130791.1:0-19976 GCA_903798405.1 Fraxinus platypoda
AATTAAAAAAACAAAAAAAAAAAACATGACGACTTCTTTGATAATTTTAAAAAGTCTTGGACAAAATAAAAAATTTCAAATTTATTGTGGGTGCAGTGGACCCCACTGCCCCCAAGGCAAATCCGCCCTTGAAATCACGTGTATTTTAAACACAAGAGGGACATACCTGACCTACGTAAAATGTAGGAAGAAATGATTCGATGACATGACACCAAAAACTGTACACACGAGTTCTTGAACGAATAATTTTTACTTAAATCTAAGAAAAAGTTAAGTTATTCGAACATATTTGAAAATCAAAATTTTGAACTTTCACTTCTTTTTAAGCATAGTAACATATGTTGAGCTACGTCAATGCAGACTGCTTATATAAATATTTACATGAAAGAACACAACACTAAAATTATATTTGATAGAAATAAGTTTGATGAACTTCTTTTTTTTCCATTCACGTGCAATAACAAGAATTTAATATAAAATGTTGCCAAATATAGAGAGTTCATTATTTCACTTTTTGGATCCTTGTCATACAAATTCAAATAATTGTATCTTGCCAACTCATATTTCAAAAGATTCCTTTAGTATTTAGCTGTCTCCAACTTAGATTTTAATAAATCTCAACTAAATGTAAATCTCATCAATAACTTGTGAATTTATAAAGATTTCATTAATTGAAAGGATTCTAAATGGGAAAAATTTCATTTCTAAGATTTTTACAATATACTATTTCAAAAATAAGAAAATAACTTTCAAATTTCTAAAATCAGATATTTGATACATACATACATACATACATACATACATACATATAACCCACCCTACCTCCACCACCCCCACTACTCCGGTGACTACTCCGATTCCGACGACTATTCCGGTGACCGTTCCGGCAACGATTTATTCCGACGAATGCTCCTATTCCGACAATTGTTCCAACTCCGGCGAATATTTCGGCGACAACTCTGCCATATATATATATATATTTTTGTACATTTGACATGATATAAAATGAGACATGCAAATTTGAACCGTGACTCTACAAACACATGTGACTTGTTAATATTGATTTGTGACCCGTTTATATTGATTTGTGACCTATAAAAAATGACTGTGACTTGTAAACTCAAACATGTGACAATGATCTGACTTAACGACGAATTAATTAGCCATAGTTAACTATAAAATTAATTGATCATACTGATCCGTGACTCGTCTATATTGATTTGTGACATATACAAAATTTTTATTGCTCACAACTCGATACAACTTAATAAATTATAAGTCACAGTGACAATTTTTAGGTCACATATTATGCATCGATGACAAATTCAAAATTTTATTGGTCACAACCCATTTATTTTATTGGTGACATTCTCAAATTAATTGGTCACACATTATTTTTTGTCACAAATCACATATTCTATAGGTCACAACTTGTTAAAATAATAGGTCGCGTAATATTTTTCGGTTACAAGTCACAAATTTTTTTATTGGTCACAGATTATAGTTTTAGTCACAGAAAATCAAAATGACCAGATCCACTACCACCACCTTTGCACTATCGCCACGACCACCGCCTCCACGACAACCACCACGGCCAACATCACCACCACCCAAACACCACGGCAATCAGTAGTAACATCGCCATTTCCAAAACCACCAGATCACGCCAGATCCGCCACCACAGTTACAACCATAGAATCGTCGCTGCATAAAACACCACCAACCACCACCACCCAAAGCCAACATCACAACCACCAGCACCCAACCGCCACCTTATCGTCACACCACCAACACTGTCTCCAATCTAAAACACACAAACATAAACAAAAAAAGAAAACCTAAAAAGCAGGCACCACCACCACCTCCACCACCAGCACCCGCCAGATATGCCATCATCTCCAAAATCGTACCGTCTAACATAAAATAGCAACCGACCGCACAGAATCACACATCCCTTCTTTTATTTTGCCTTCCCTTAACTTTACCTTTCTTGTTGATCTTGCTGTTATCAACGTCGGTAGTGGTGGCGTCAAAAATTACAGAAAGTACGTGAGTAGAGATAGAAATCGCTGACCCAAATGTGTAAATGGTGATCTCCCACGGTGATATCCCACTGTGAAATCGGCGACCCAAATGGTGGTGATTGACTGTAGGAGAGAGGAGAGAAGGCGCGGCGCCGTCGAAGAAGACGGTGATCGTGGAAAAGAAGAAAGAACGAGAAAGGTTTAGAGAGAGAAAGAAGTTGTGAAAATAACTAGGGTTTGGGGGTGGGCGGTTGGAGTGGATGGATATATTTAATATTTACTTATTCATTTAATATTTATAATTTAAATATTAAACATCTTATTTGTGAAAAGTAAACCTTCCCACCTGATTTTAGAATTGGGGATTTTAATACTAGGCTTTTGTGTAATTTCCACTTTTAAATGATGTTTGCAAATTAAACTAAATTTTAATTTATTGATATTTATTTACTTGATTTTGTATATTGTAATTTTGTTCAATTTCGTAGATAGAACTAATTTTAACTTGTTTATATTTATTTGCTTAACTTTGTAGATTGATGAAATTAATTCTTATAAGTGACAACTTGATGAATAATCTGTAATAAACAATATTGTTATGAATTTTATTTTATTTTTTTATTATAAAGTTAGAATTTTTATTTTTCTTTGGAGATCTATTAAAAAGTTATATCATTTTATTGTAATGGTAAGAAATTCATTTAAAATTCTGTTAAATCCATCAAAATTCTGTTGAACAAATATTTTTTATGTAAATGTAAGAAAAAATTAACTTATTCGAACATCTTTGGAAATTAAAATTTTGAACTTTTACTTCTTTCAAAGTTTAATGACAGACGTGTAGATGGTGTACGATTTGACGGCATTTTGGCTGCTATTGACTAGCTAGCCAGACGGTGGTTAACGGCATTGCTGAGTGCTTGTGTTTTGGCAGAGGGATGATGGGTGGGGGCCCGTACAACTTGTGTGGTTTTCTACTTTTCAAGGAGTATCTTTAAGTTCTTGAATTTTTTCGACAGGGTACCTCAAAACTTATTTCAAATAGCCTGTTTGATTTCGAGGATTTGCAAGAATAGCCTGTTTCAAATCTTGTAATGTTCTCAGCCTTGAATTTTCAAACACAAGTGAAGGGTCAATCATCACATTCTCGCCTCTATCCCCAAACTCATCTCTTTAGTACAAAAGCAGTATTTGCTTGATGTAACGAACTTCATCATTAGTGAGAGGAGTAGAGCTGAGAGGATGATGAGACATTGGATGGCTGGATTTATGGTTTTCAAAATCGCCATTGATGACTCGGGAACCAAATCCAAATGACTGGCTGCACAGATCAATCGGGGAACCAAATCCAGCGATTGAGGGACCGGTGGTGGTTTTTTAACTTACATAATATGAGAAAAATGAAAATGACCATTTTGCCCCTATCAGTTTGGTCAAAATTAATTAAATTTTGACTTTTTGGGTCAACTAACGGTCAAATCCATCCATTTGGACCTCCGGTGCATATTTTTGAAAGGTTTGGGACCTCCACTAGCACAAAACAAAGATTAGGGTAAAGTCTGCAAAAAATGAAAATGTTTGAGACTGCTGCTGCAATTTTCCCTTTTTTTACTGCTTATATGAACTGGGTTCAAATACAAATGCGTGGGAGCCAACTGTCACACTCAAATTAATTTGCCAATTATGTTTCTTGTTTTATGCTTGTAGTTCAGCGGACTTCACATGTATATATATGATATGTGATTATTTGGCTCACGTATTTAAAACATTTGATCATCTGAATAATGTAAGAGTAGTGAAAATTACTTCTTATGACTGCACTTGTTCTTCGGGTTCTATTTGTTTCTTGCCACACAAACTGGGATCTAGGCATTAAAACCAGTTACTTCTAGGCATTAAAACAAGTCCTATTTGTTTGTCATCGTTGCGAAGATTCTACTTGCATTGAATCTTTGATCAGTATAGTGATAAAATTAAGGACAAAACGAAGGAGAAGAGATCACATTACGCATTATCCATATCGATAACAGGAGTATAGTCTGAATGATTTACAAGAAAAATTCCTATTATGAATTCAGCATCAACAAGGAAATTTTCACTGGTCTACTAAAATGACAATGTATATATTTATAACAAAATACTTCTTAACACTTATTTTCCAAGTTGAAAACACCCCTAGTTGTAATATTTTCAAGTTTATTATACCATGCCCGTAATATTCTTGTAACGAAAATACGAAGGCATTTAATTTTTTTCATTAAACTAATATATAGTTGTATTTATATCTTAAATTTTATTGCAAAGCTAGATTACTTATATCCGTTGGATAGGCATCGGTTGGTAATGTTGCATTGTATGCTCTTGTTGCCGTGATAGAACTCACAATCTCTGTGTTGTGAATATTATCGTAGAACATATATTCATTTCTGTTACTACATGGAACTTTTCCGCGAGCACAAAATCCCTTGGCAAAAGTTGTTGATACTATACAACATGGAGCATTCACAACTTTAATACCTGAAATAATTGAATAAGTTGAACGTTAGATGTTATATAAAAGCATGTCGTAAATATTCATCTACAACAATCATTGATATGCTGTCAATGTCTCGATGGATCGTTAATATGAAATCGGGAAAAGGAATGTGGTGTAAAATGTTAACCTACCAATAGCTGAAGGATCTCCTGAAGAAATGCTGGTAATGTTTATGTAGATAAATTTTGCGTCTGGTAAATCGCTATTTAGGTCATCAATCATGGGCTTCAGTCTGTTATTGAATAGATGGACTGCATTATTAATGGGCTCCACACATGAAGATCCATTTGTAGGTGGATACATAGCCAATTCTTGTGGAAAGCACCCCAATCGACCAAGCCCAAATATGGCAATTTTTCTTGCTCCATAGCTGTACAAGGTCTAGGGCAATATAATATAAGATGTTAGTATAACATTATGAACCTAAAAAATCAGATTAATTCGACAATATTAAGAACATGATCTTCTACAATTTTGCGATTAGTAGATACTGCTTTCACAGTTGGATGCTCAACTATATAGTCGATGGGATAAGATTAAAGTAAAGAAGTATTTTTGGTGGCAGCCTAGGGATAACAGTCGTTGACTGGCCGACAATCACACTATGCCCAAAGCTATATTCTTTTAAATTGACCATATCAAACAAGTTGACGAGCAAACACATGGTAACATCCTATATATTTCCAAATGAAAATGAAGCAAAAAAATAGCAAATTTAACTAACCCTTAGTTGTTGAGAATATTGTTGAATCAAGATGGCTGCAAACTGATCGGGAGTATATACTAGACTTGTTGAGTAGTATTGTGGCAAAAAGTAGTTGGCAATGTAATCATTGGCGCCTATAAAAACTATGTACAAACACTTGTTAAGGTAGTCTTTTGTTGCACCCACGTTTCTTCCAAGTAAAAGAGAAAATCGTGATATAGTTGTCTTGTGATTCAGTAACTGTCTATTCAAGCTGATCCGATCGCCCTATGAAAAAAAATAAAAGTCATCAGCTAATAGTTTCATTAACTGTATAACTTTGTGACAATGAGCTATGTTTTTGCAAAGGCCACACATGCAAAATGCATATGTGTCTTGTCTTATCTAATTTAACGTATCAAACGAGTCAACACTATAGAATTACCATATGGAATCCCGTCTCGTCACGAATTCCTGATTCACCTGATGCATAATTTACACCTCTGAGGATCTTCGAGCCTCTTGCAGATGCAAAAGGTGGAATTGGGTTATCAAAACCTAGGAATTTGGCTGCATGAATGCAAAACAAATCCAAAAGAAATTAAATGTTAATAAATATTTAATCACATTAAAGTAAAATTCAGAAAAAAAAAATGAAGAAGAAGAAGAAGAGGAAGAAATTGATGAATGGAAAATATATAGACCAAGAAAATCCGGGATATTCCGGCCATTGGAGAATCTGCCTGTCGGACCGTCGGGATAGTCAATCCCATATGGTGGATAGTTGGATTTTGCCATGGTAACAAGAAAATTGTTATTTCCATTGTCAAAACTTGAACTTCCCAGGAAAAATAAGCAGGGAACTAGTGGTTCACCCTTGACAAATTTTTGGGATTTCATATTTATGAATAGTAATATGGANAGCAGGGAACTAGTGGTTCACCCTTGACAAATTTTTGGGATTTCATATTTATGAATAGTAATATGGATAACATAATCCATGTTCTCAAACAAGAATTCATTTTCAAGAACCAATTCAAGAAATGTATGAGCTTAATTTGGAAAGTGAAAACCCAAATGTAAACTATATATATGGAATGAATGAGAGACTTCAAGCTTAGATAGAGCGCACCCTAATTAAAAATTATATCATTTTATTGTAAAATGAATCATGCTACAGTGTTAGAGAAGTTTGACAGAAAATCGACATAATATCACATAATATTCTATCATTGGATTGTTTAAAATAAAGTCAGATTTTCTATCCAATCATCTTCTGCTATCACTTCATGTATTAACGAAGTGGCATAATCCATGTAAAAGACAGTTAACAGAATTCATATATTTATTTATTTACATTTTGGTTGAAGCATATGTACACGTTCATTAATGTATGGGAGTAATTAGGTATTATTGCACAACAATATCACTTAGAATAATTATGGTCGTTTTTTCGTGTGGGAAATTCTTTTCATTTAATGAAATTGCGGGAGACCAACAAAAGTCAACTTTCTCCCATAATTTTTTATGGTTAAATTTTATGTCTTACATTACAAGATATTTCATATATCAATAAACAACAACCAAGAAATTCAATGAAGAAAACAAAAGTAATTTAATAAATTTATAAGTTTCTAATTTTTATCTATAATTTAATTATAGTACCTAATCTAACACAATGCGATACTTATATATTTGACCATGTCATTACTACAACACATTACCAAACAATATATTATTTAGATATTTACAAACAAAGTGATATTTAAGAATTATATGTAAGGGTGCGTTTGATTGTAAGGGTGGAAAATGAGTTGAAAGAAAATGATTTCCAAGGAAAGTAATTGTCTAGAAATTATTTTGCAATGAATTGTTAATTAAGAATGAATTTCAAGAAAAGTAATTGTCTAGAACTTATTCTGGAGGGAATTGTTAATTAAGTATGTTTGATATGTAAAATTTTCCACCCGAGAAAATTTTAAAATTTTGGATCTTTTTGTTCACGTTTGGCTTTATTTTACATGGAAATTATCCATTAAAATGAATTTTTTTTTTTTACAAATGATTATGAAATTTGTTAACATTGCCGTACACTTAAAAGAGAAGAAAGAAAGAAAAAATGAAAACCTAATTTTCTAAAAGCAAGTAAAAACTTACTATCAAAAGACCTTCGGACATAATGGCAGAAAATTTAGCTTTTAGTAATTTGTAAACTTAGCCAAACATACCGTCTAACATGTAAGTTTTGATATGATTGGTAGGTTTCTCTTAGAAAATTAGGTTTACATTTTTTTCTTTCTTTCTTTTCTTTTCAGTATACGCTAACATGCAAGTTTTGATATGATTGTTAGGTTTCTTTTGATTAACTGTATGTTTGGCTAAGTTTACAAATTACAAAAAGCTAAGTTTTCTACTATTATGTCTGAAGGTTTTTTGATAGTAAGCTTTTAATTGCTCTTAGAAAATTAGGTTTATATTTTTTTCTTTCTTTCTTCTCTTTTAAGTATATGCTAACGTGTAAGTTTTGATATGATTGGTATATTTCTTTTAGAAAATTAGGTTTACATTTTTTTTTCTTTCTCTCTTCTCTTTTAAGTATATGCTAACATGTAAGTTTTGATATGATTGGTATATTTCTCTTAGAAAATTAGGTTTACATTTTTTTCTTTCTTTCTTTTCTTTTAAGTGTACGTTAACATGTAAGTTTTGATATGATTGGTAGGTTTCTTTTCATTAATAGTATGTTTGGTTAAGTTTACAAGTTACAAAAAGCTAACTTTTCTGCTATTATGTCTGAATTTTTTTGATAGTAAGTTTTATTTATTTTTTTGATAGTAAGTTTTTACTTGCTCTTAAAAAATTAGGTTTACATTTTTTCTTTCTTTCTTTTCTTTTAAGAATACGCTAACATGCAAGTTTTGATATGAATGGTATGCTTCTTTTCATATTGTATGTTTGGCTAAGTTTACAAATTACTAAAAAGGGCTCCACCAAAGTAGTTATCGCTCTAATACACTAGAAAGCAACAAAGATTATCACTACAAGAGTCACAATACAAAAATCCAAATGGATTTAGTCCTCAGACCCAGTTTTCTTCTTTCAAGAAATCTCAACCGATTACACCAAGTAACCAAAAATTACTGCTCAATCAAGAATAGAATCACCACAATTATAAATCAATCTACACTAAACTTCACCAAGAATATCTAGAAAACTCACACATTACAGACGAAAATCAAAAGTTTTCAGAGAGAAAACACAGAGAGCAGAATAAGAGAAAATCCTAGAAAATATCTCGAATCGAATCATCGCAACAAATGAGAAGTCAAACCAAATAATACAAAAGTCAGAAGTATCCAACGGTTACACTTTATCCAAATGGCATCATCTCAGCCCTTCAAATTTAATGAACTAAAGTCGCATTTCAGCAAAATGCGAATGCTCAAAAATGGAAAAGGGCAGCTGGGTTACATTCCACCAAATTGGGCTGGACTCAATTTTGGATTGGACTCTCTAATTGGGTTGCATCATTGGGCCACGTTATTGGGTTCCATCATTGGGCCCAAAGTGTTAAGCATTATGTTTAACACACGCCTTATTGTTTAAGATTCTGAGTTTAGATTGTGCAATTTCCAATTTGTGTTGTTAATTGAGTAATCCATAGAAAATAAAAACAAAATTTCTTGTTTTAAATCATGAATTGGCAACGTGGATGTTTGTAACGCACAAGGCATTCTTATCGGTATAACAATGTAGGGGAATCTGAGTACAATTCAATATGGTTGCCAAAATTCACGGAATTACAATCATAAATCACATGGAAGATATTGTTACGTACCTCTTAAAGTCGTGATCCGAGTGAATAGAATATTACAATTTTTTTTTCGAAAATTTGAGAATAAGATTCCATATACCGAATTCAAATACGACTTATTAAATATCACAAGTCTCATATATTAAAATAAAAACGATGAATTACATGTCACATCACATATAAGGGTCACAGTTACAACAGTCCTATTAATTTAAAACCCAACATTTTTTAATTCTTTTAAAGGAAATAGAAGTGTCACATAAGTGAATTAAAAATTGAGAAGATCACAATTATCATCAAAATTTCTGCATTGGGAAATTTCTGCCAGTGATATCACTACTGTAATTGAAAAAAGGAGAATAACTAATTGATGTGAATTTTTGACGTTTCAAATTGGAGAGAAAAATGTTATCCAAATTAAAGCAAGAAAAATGATGTCTAATTTTAGATCAAGTTTGTTGCATTTTTCATCCTGGCATATCGGTAATTGCAGAGAGACAATTAATTAAAAAAAATATTATTTATTTTCTAGCGAGAAGCCCATTTTTGCCACATAAAACAAACGATCATGCTAGTGGTACATGAAGCGTTACATCGGGGGTTACACCTCCCTCACATAGGGGGTGGGATCCACTCGAATAAAAAAAATATTTTTTCAGTGGGTCCCACTCCTCATGTGAGGGTGGTGTAACCATTGATGTACAAACTTTAATGTACAACCATCATTATCCTAAAACAAATACATAGTTTACACTTTATAATTTTTTGTCTGAAGCATAAAACGAACCAAGCTGCAGAGGAACCTGGGTTCCATCACTATACATGGAACCAAAGATTAATTAGTATAGTTCTTGTTAAAAATCACCAATTTGTTTCAGTTACCATCCCAAGATGATTGAACTCGAAAATGCCTAGTCCTACTCGTTAAAGAATTTGATTTTTTTAAAACAATAAATAAAATGTTAACTGAAAATTCAAAAAAAAAAGTTAAAATACCTATGTATCAACCGGTTCACTCGATTTCAATTCGACGCTTGATCCATCGACCATTGATAACAGATGATTTGCATTCTCTCATCCCCTTGTTCCCATGGAGCTTGGTGGCACCCCGACCCTGAAATTTGGAAAACGCAATAAAGTCGACCAACATTCAAGAAGCCATATTCATCTATTCCCCATAATTATTAACTTTTAGTACAGATGTGATAGTTCAAACATGTGCGGGAACAATATATATGTCCAGAATTTCCTTTTACAGATCTAATATATATGTAGAAGAAACAATTCAATTGCACTTTATAACGACGTTTGAGGTGAGCAATTCATCAAAATTCCTTAGGAGTTTATGATCTTCTCTTCTACTTCACATTATAGTATGAATCAACAATGGCATCTGCAAGGTACTCACATTTGGCTGAAGATAGTCCAGCTAAAGATATTCTCCCCGTCTTTCGTACATACCACGTTTTGGTCATGAACAAGAA
Organism: Fraxinus platypoda; assembly: GCA_903798405.1. Lineage (NCBI taxonomy): Eukaryota > Viridiplantae > Streptophyta > Magnoliopsida > Lamiales > Oleaceae > Fraxinus > Fraxinus platypoda. The sequence goes on from CAIGRT010130791.1 coordinate 10,544, forward strand.
ATATCAGTACAAGATCCAAGGGCTCAGCAATCCCACCATACACAGATTTTCAACTTTACAATATAAAACTTTTATCCAGGCACCAAAATTTCATTTTTCCCCATATAATGACTAGAAAATTGATGATTAACGTGGACATCCAACTGGGGGTTCCAGATAATTGTTGTTCAATCATGTCTAATGATTCAAATCAAGATGTTTAAACTTTAAATAGACTCCGACCCTAAAATTTTAATAAATGACCAACAAACCAAATTAACCTTAACTATTAATTTAAAAATATAATCAAATAAAACATAAGATACTCGTGGAGTTCAGGTTCCCCTAATTATTTTTTTCTGGAATTTATTTTATTCACATTTAAGTTAAAAGATTTTTTTTTTTTTCCTTCTTTTAAACAATATCAATAGATTTATTTTTTTTTTACAGACTTTTCAGTAGAGACTTATCTGTTTCATTGCTAGAAGCCTCTCAATAAGACTTAACAACAGTAATCATGCATCTTTAATTAACATATTTACTCTTTTAAATATTATAAAGAATTCAAGAAATATGGAAGATAGAATCATACAAAAATTATTAGCTTAATTTTGAAAATTACTGAGTTGAGAATTGAGACCAATTCACTATTTTTCCATATAATTCTTTTTCAAAAGCCAAAAAATATAAAAATGGAGAAAAAACAATGCAATGATTCACATGAAAAACTCCCGAACTGGAGACGAACCATGGTCCGTCAAAAATAAAAATATTCTTAAAATTTTGTATAATCATATAGAATTTTTCACACATTCAAAATTTCAAGTATTATATGGAAAATAATATCTCAAGACCTACCAAAACCACCAATTTATACTCTTTGAACAATTCGTTAATTATAAGAGTTTGTTTGATTCCACTTAAAAATCAGCTTTTTAGCCGAAGCTGATTCTTCGAAAATTCAAACTTCAACAGATCTGGCTTGCCAATGTCCATATTCTTCCAATGTCTTCCTTTCCCTTTTTACCATTGATTTGGGGCTTCGAAAGACAAAAATGGCCCTCAATTAAATTCTTCATACACAGTTGGAAGTCGTTTAGCACTTGGTACGAAAAGTGTCATAAATTGTGAATAATATTGAATGGTATTTTAATAAATTTGGGGCCCACAATCAATCCTCAAAAAACACGATTTTTTCAAAAATGCGAAATCAAAGAAGAACAAGATACTAGACTTACAATTTTTCATTGCACAAATCCTCAGCAAACTCGAGAAAATTCATATAAAGGATATACAAGTATAACCACAAGAAAGTTCATGATTATCTTAAATTCTGATTCTCTCCAAATAATCGAAGGACATCACAAATTTTATTATATTTAATAAGCATCGCTCAAAGAGCCACAATTACAACTTATGTCCTTAATAGCTTATCAAACAAACTAATAATTCTTAACTTATAAAACCAACATTAAATAAAAGAAAACCACAAAAACCGAAAATAAAATAAACTGTCCAATTGCATCATCGGCGATGCACAATGAACCATTATTTCGTACATCGAGCATATAAAACATGAATAGACATATATTTCTGAGTTGGTCATTCCACATCGATAAGATTAGTGAACAATGGAGAAATTTCCTTGTAGGCCTTTTTTGCAAAAAGCAAAGTTGCATCCTCAGTAGGATGGAATCCATCCCAATACATGTACTCTTGTCTGTTTTTGCATGTAACAGTACCAGGAAGACACTGTCCAATTTCAGATAGAGCACCACAGCATCGAGTGCTCAAAACTGTGATATTTCCTGTAATAATAACCATTACATCAGTACAACAATTAATCCACTCCAACATGTAAAAGTAGGGAAGAAGATGCCTACCAAAAGAATTGATAGCAGTGTCTGTGTATATGAATTTTGCATCTGCGAAAAGAAAGTTGAGACTAATAAGAAGTGGCTTTAGTTTGTCATTGAATATTTGAGCTGCATTATTGATTGATTCCACGCAATGACTCGAGCCGTGCAAAGCCATCTCTGCTGGACAGCAGCCTAATTGGCCAAGTGGAAATACAGATACTTTTCTTGCTCCATATCTATACAACGTCTGCAATAAAGTAAAAGTATATGTGCATAAATAAAGTCGGAATCTGATTGTGAACGTGTTTGATACGCTTAACTGAATATGATTCCTCAAGAAATAAGTAATAAAATTGTCGAATGTTATGTACCGTCTTCTTCAGTGCATTATAACAAACACGTAAAAAAAGAGTAGGAGAAAGAAATGCTCACTTTTAGCTGCTTTGAATATTGTCTCATCAGAATTTCGGCAAACTGCTCTGGTGTGTAACGGCGGCTTGAAGAGTAATATTGTGGCAAGAAGTAATTGTTTAGGTAATCATTACTTCCCATTACAACGGCATATATGCACTTGCTTAGGTACTTTTTTGCAAATCTTTGGCCCCCCATTAAGGAAGCTAGCCTTGAAAACACGACCCCGTGATTTGATAATTGCTTGTTCATGCTGATCACAGTTCCCTTCAAATCAAGAAACAAAAAGTAATCTCTTTTAGAAGTATGCTCGATTTAAGGCTATTTATAGAGCCAAGAAAATCATCAATCTTTGCAGATAATGATTCTTTGCCCAACTCTTGCTCTTGAAGCCAAAGGGTCGAGTTTGTAATAGCAGTATTATGAGAGCAATTATGAAATCTGGAAAACATGCAAAGGTCACACATGCGCACACAGATTTATTTATTGTAGTTCGTTCTCGTGATAGTTGAAAAGGATTACGGGGTTATTTCTCCTTAATTAAATTCTTTTTGTTAGGGTGACGTAATAGGTGTATGAAATTCTCAATATGCCACTGTGACACCATCTACATTACTGAAAAAGCCTCACACGTGATGATAGATAAGTTACAGTATGATTAGGCTCCATATATAATCGTACAATCTCCTCGACTCAGTGTGTGTCTAAGAGAGAGAGAGAGAGAGAGAGAGAGAGAGTTTGTACCATTCGGTACCCAGTTACATCAAGAATTCCAGAAGCACCAGATCCATAGTTTACACCAGTGAACGCGTCCCGTACTGTTGCATTTGAGAAGGGTGAAATATAGTTTTCAAACCCCAAAAGTTCACCTGTCAGGAAATTTAACTTAAACCGCTGTTCTTCTAAGGTACATAGACATAGGGACACACACTTCTTGGTAGAATTTTGAACAAAGTTAAACGTGCTGCAAGTAAAGGAAAACGAGTTAGCACTAACCAATCAAATCTGCTATATTCCTGCCATTAGCGGTTGGCAAGTCAATTCCATAAGGCAAATAATTGACTTTTGCACTAGTATTCATTGATATTATTCCCATTATCCACTAACGAGTCTCCAAAAATGTAGCAGCAAGGAACTTATGGTGCAGCAGAGACTGATGATGCCTTCGAATTTAAGGACACCCCTTATTGAATTAAAGAAGGATGAAATTTAGACAGAAGAGGCGGAAAGCTTCTTATTGAATTGAAGAAATAAGCAATCCAATTTTACAATGTATGAGTCAAAGCTATATATACAGAGCAGATATAACAGAATGGTAAATGGCGGGAAAATGAAATAAGGAAAGACAGCTGGCAGCAAACTAAAAATATCTAACATCTAATACTCCCCCTCAAGGTGGCCGGTGAATGTCAAGAACGGCCATCTTGAAAAGTAAAGGACGTAAAGATGCAGAAGACAACGGTTTGGTGAAAACGTCAGCAAGTTGGTGAAGAGTGCGAATCGGAAAGAGCTTGAGAAAACCGGAAGTAACTTTATCCCGAATAAAATGACAATCGATTTCTATGTGCTTCGTCCGTTCATGAAATGTGGGATTGCTGGCAATGTGTATGGCAGCTTGGTTGTCACAATATATGACAGTAGAACCAGCTGGAGATATGTGAAAATCAAGCAAGAGCTGATGAAGCCACACAAGTTCACTGGCAGTGGAAGCGAGGGCTTTATATTCTGCCTCTGCAGAGGAGCGAAAGACTGTCGTTTGTTTCTTGGCTCGCCAGGAAATCATAGAATCACCAAGAAAGATGCAAAAACCAGTGACTGATTTTCGAGAGTCCAAACAAGACCCCCAATCAGCATCAGCAAAAGCCTGAAGCTGAAGAGAAGAGGCAGAAGAGAAGAACAAGCCTCGGCCAAGAGAGGCTTTGAAATACTTCAGAAGATGAAGTGCTGCAGCCATATGAGGTAGCCTTGGAGCTGAAACAAACTGGCTCAATTTATGAACAGCAAATGTTATATCAGGCCGGGTGACAGTGAGGTATAACAAACGACCAATCAACCGTCTGTAGGAAGAGGCATCTGGTACAAGATCACCATCAGAAGAAGTGAGCTTAGCCTTAGGATCCATGGGTGAAGAAGAAGGTTTGCAGCCAAGAAGACCAGAATCCTCAAGGAGTTGTAAGGCATAATGACGCTGAGACAAGAATATACCACCAGCAGATCGTGCCACTTCCAAACCAAGGAAGTATTTCAAAGGACCAAGGTCTTTGAGTTTGAACTGGCTGTGAAGGAACTTCTTCAATTCCTCAATAACAGGCAAATCAGAACCTGCAATAATTATGTCGTCCACATATACCAGTAAAGCAACAAAAGATGAACCAGCACCCTTAGTGAAGAGTGAATAATCAGATTTGGACTGAGTAAACCCATGCAAAACCAGGGCCTGGGAGAATTTTGAGAACCATTATCGCGAAGCCTGCTTCAATCCATAGATTGATTTATGCAAACGACAAACCAGCCTCTCCCCCTTTCCATCAGCCTTCTGATAATTAGTGTAACCCATAGGAAGATCCATATACACCTCCTCAAAAAGATCACCATTCAGAAATGTGTTATTAACATCTAATTGAAATAGATGCCAGCCTGTGATGGCTGCAAGAGCAAGAAGCATTTTAACTGTGACGAGTTTGGCAACCGGGGAAAAGGTTTCAATAAAATCTAAACCCTCCTGTTGAGTGTAGCCTTTTGCTACCAAACGCGCTTTATAGCGTTCAATACTACCATCAGACCTATACTTAATTTTATAGATCCACCGACACCCAATAGAATGTTTCCCGTGAGGAAGGGATTGAACAGACCAAGTGTGGTTTGATTCCATAGCATCTAACTCATTAGCCATTGCCTCCCTCCAATGTTGACATTTAACAGCCTGATGATAAAATTGGGGTTCAGAATTGGAAGAAATCTGGAGCAGACAAGCACGGTGGGAAGAGGAAAGGGAATCATAGGAAATATAATTTGTCAAGGAATGAGAATTCTGAGGAGCAGGTTGAGACCTATGGTGAAGCATATGGCAGTGATAAGTTTGCAGGTAGGAGGGTGGTTTGGTGATCCGTGAAGACCTTCGAACCACAGGAGGATGAGCTGAGTTAGAATTGAGAGGAGCAGATAAGCTATTATGGTTTGAAGTAAGAGGTATGGGCAGATCAGTGGCTGGAATAGGGAGGACTAAGTCTGGGAAAGGATCAATTAAGTCATCGAGAGTGGTTATAGATTGAAAGGGAAATAAAGTTTCATGAAAAACCACATCACGAGACACAAAGAAAGATTTGGATTCAATGTTGTAAAGCTTATATCCCTTGATACCGGGTACATATCCAACAAAAATGCAAGCAACGGCACGAGGATGAAATTTTGTTCTAGTGGAAGGCAAAGTGGAAGCATAGCATAGACATCCAAACACCTTAAGATGACGGTAATCAACTGAAGTTTTGTGAAGGAGCTGAAAGGGAGATTCTCCACGTAATAAGGGAGAGGGAGTCCTGTTGATCAAGTAGGTGGCAGTAAGAATGCATTCCCCCCCAAAATTTTAATGGCACGTGAGACTGGAAAAAAAGGGATCTAGCAACATTAAGAAGGTGCTGGTGTTTTCTCTCCACGACGGAGTTTTGTTCAGGACGCTCAACACAAGAAAATTGATGCAAGGTACCTTTGGAATTGAAAAAATCAGTGAACTGCAGTTCAGGGGCATGATCAGAACGGAATTGCTTTATAACTTTGCCAAATTGTGTCTCTATGAGAGTAAAAAATTTGGGAATGAGGAATTTGACATCAGACTTCTGCTTCATGAGAAATATCCATGTAAATCTAGTACAATCATCTACTAGAGTTAAGAAATAACGATATCCAGCATGAGTAGGTGTGTGATAAGGACCCCACGTGTCACAGTGAATTAAATCGAAGGGATCAGCAGAAAAATTGTTATTTGATACGAATGAAAGTCGTCTTTGTTTAGCTAAAGGACATATAGAACAATGAATATCCTTATGAGAATTACAATGAAGAGACAATCTGTCTTTTAACAATTCCAATCGTTTAAAAGAGATATGCCCAAGTCTATTGTGCCAAATTTGAGAGGACACATTATTTACAGTAAAAGAAGAAGAATTAGAAGCTGAAGCATGTTGTAAAGCATTACAGACAGCAGATTGGCCAAAAGTGTCAATGACATAGAGATCAGCAACTTTGTTACCCTTGCCAATCATCCTCAAAGTTGGAAGTTCCTGAATGATACAAAAGTCCGTAAGAAAACTGACTTGAAGAGGTGAATTCCTTGTCAATGAGGTAACAGATAACAGGTTAAAACGAAATTGGGGAACAAAGAGAACATTATGTAATATCAAAGTGGGACTGAGACGAATAGAACCAGAAAATTTAACCTGTATGTGAGAGTTGTTAGGAAGAGTAACAAAGGAATTGGGAATGGGAACTATAGTCTGAAATAAAGAATGATCAAAGCAAACATGATTAGTAGCACCAGAGTCTACTATCCAATGTCGAGGAGATTGAAATATAGGATGTTTGGAAATTGAGAAGCATATACCTGAGGTGTGAGTTAAGTTCACATCAGTGTCTGTGTCTGCTTTGGCTGTAGTCAAATGAGAGTTCAGCATGGCTAACAGGTGTTGATACTGATCAGAATTCAAAGTCTGAACAAAATCGGTCACATTCCCTTGGTGATTTGAGTAATCAGAGACCTGATTGGCTGTTGCAGATACCTTTTGATTTGAGAAAGTGACCTTCGGTCGTGTTTTGTAGCCAGGGGGAAAACCGTGTAGTTTATAACACTTGTCTATTATGTGCCCAACCATACCACAATAAGTGCAAATAGGGCGATCCTTCCTCTGAAATTTACCAGAGTGCTGAGTATGATAAGATCTATTTCCTTCATTTTTGATTGAAAATGCCATTGGATTGCTGTCATTGGACAATCCTGTCATCATAGTCCTCTGATGTTCCTCTTGAGAAACAAGAGCAAAAACCTTATTGATTGGTGGTATAGGATCCATAAGGAGTATTTGGCTACGTGTGTGAGCAAAAGAATCATGTAGCCCCATCAAAAAAGACATGACATACTCAGTTTGATAATGATCTTCCAAGGCCTTAGTTCCTTCACATGTACATTTTCCACAGGAGCAGTTTGGTCGATAATTGCTCAATTCCTCCCAAATTGTCTTCAGTTTAATAAAGTGCGTTCCCACAGTTAGCTGAGCCTGAGTGTGATTCATCAGATCACGCCTCAATTGGAAGATGCGTGGGCCATTTCGTTGCTGGAATCTTTCTTTTAGATCCGTCCAGATTTCAAAGGCAGAGACAGAATATATAATGCTTGCCGAGATCTCTTTAGACACTGAGTTGAGTATCCAGGATATAACAATGTTGTTGTTTCGAATCCAACCATTGATCAGAGTATTATCACCTTCAGGCCGTGTGAGTGAACCATCAATAAAACCTAATTTGTTCTTAACTGATAGGGCAATTACCATACTTCTGCTCCAAGAGGTATAATTCTCACCAATCAATGGCTGGGAAACCAGTATAAGACCTGGACTATCCGAATGGTGGAGATAGTAAGGACTCAATCCATCATCAATGGAATTATTTGCCAATAACCGTGAAGGATCTGTCGCCATGGCAAAAAAAAAAAAGGCAATCGAACTCAGATGCAGAACAATGGCAGGATAGTATCGTTGATGAAGAGATGAATCAGAAATTCCACTTTTGCTCTGATACCATATTGAATTAAAGAAGGATGAAATTTAGACAGAAGAGGCGGAAAGCTTCTTATTGAATTGAAGAAATAAGCAATCCAATTTTACAATGTATCAGTCAAAGCTATATATACAGAGCAGATATAACAGAATGGTAAATGGCGGGAAAATGAAATAAGGAAAGACAGCTGGCAGCAAACTAAAAATATCTAACATCTAATACCCCTAAAACTAAAAACTGCATGAACCAGAATTTTAGCTTATTTTCCATTGTTGAACAAGGAAAGTTAAGATATTGAAAATGAGTTGTAGATATGGACCTTAAGATAGGCAACTAATATATATATAGGGCAGGGGTACCTCATAATGTAATATTCTAAATGAAAAGGGGGAGGTTCTTTAAATATTTTATTTTTGTTACCCTCATGGCATCTCTTCAGCCATGTAAATCACATGTACTTTAAAAAAAAAAAATTAAAATCATAGGGGTTTGAGACACCAAAGGGACGTACGTCACGTACCCATAGCTAGATGAAAGAAACGACACAATGATGTGACATAAAGATTGTATGTACGAGTTCTAGTATAAATAATTTTTTATTAAGAAGATTCATTTTTGGAAGAAAGAATTAAGAAATCAGAAATAAATAAAAATTACCTATTTGATAGTAAAATAAGTAATGATTTTTTTGTTGAAAGGTACGAGAAAATGTAACTTATCAGGTTTAAAAATACAAATTGCTTGAAAGTAACTTTTAATTATTTTTAAGTTAATTACATGTGCAAAGTACTTATATAATTTATTTAACTGAAAGAACGCCATTGTAAGTAAGATATTTGAGACAAACATGGAACAAGATTGAGAAGTAAAAAAGAATATGAAAAAAAAAAGTTGATAAACATCTTGAGTTCATTGTCTAGCAACTGCAAGTTTTATGTAGACTATTTTTTAACTTAACAAAAATCCATCATTTTCCCAACATATTGCCAAATATCTAACCGAACTGTCTCAATCAAGATCTACAAACAATTTCCATCACCCGAACGTGGAAAAATCAACATTGGCTCGTGTTGGGCCGGATCTTGACCCATTTAATTTTGCTCCCAGCATTTTGGATGTTATCGTGTTTGCAAAACACGCTTCTCATAAATTGGAAAGTACCTTCACTTGGATTGTTGACTCGTGGCTCACTTGTGGCCGTTGGATACTTGGACTGTTGATATACTTGGACTTGAGATATTTTTGGCATTCAATTCGATTCATTTTTCGAGAGACTTCTAGGGTTTTCTGCTCTCTGAGAGAAAACGAGAGGAAGAGATAGTGTTTGATTCTTGATGCTTGTTTTCACTCTAAATCTTTGATTTAGAGTATTGTAATAGTTAGATCTACCTTCGATTGTAATATTCTGTGTGAATATT
>CAIGRT010130798.1:0-15245 GCA_903798405.1 Fraxinus platypoda
TTCAACTTCGGTAATTTACTATTTTGTCTTCTCAAATCAGATTTCGGTAAGTCGAATTCTATTTCGATTTCATGAGCATAAAGCGGTACATATTGATTTGAATATAATATGCACATTATCGGTATAATATCTCCAACATTTCTGTTGTTGATGGCCTCAAGAAGGTCAGGCTGAAGGCAAAGAGACCATTTTGATTTTGCAGTTTCAATCTCTTGGAGTTAAAGCATTCATGAATATTGTCCCTAATACAATTCCGGCTAGCAATGCATGAATTGCCCTTGCTGCGAAAAGTTGTTTAGTTCTGATAATGCTGGTGAAGAATCTCTGGTTGAAGATCAGTACTAATTAGAGAATTGCAGCATAAGATATGACTTCCTTCCATATGATCAAAGATGGAGTTTTCTACGATATGATCATATTCTTGTTCCATTTCACATTTTCTAATATCGTTTTCTACTTTGTGCAGGCTCTCTATTACATCAATGGCAAATTCAAGCACATTGACACGTCGAGGAATACAATGGCCTGCGGACCGAAGCCACTCCTCTAGGAGACTTGAGGAACTATTATGAAGGGAAACACCATTGGAAAACAATATAACTTTGTCAATTAACTCGAGAATTCAAAATTCGGGTTGGTGGATCATGGATGGTTAGTACTATAGTTAGGGACGTAGCCAGAATTTCAATCTTGTGGGGGCGAAAATACCGGGGGTCCTCCCTCCTGGGGTTCTGCCCCCGAAATTTTTTTTTTAACTAAGAGGATTGAAAACGACGATTTTGAGTACCAAAATAGGCAAGTTAGATTGGATTTTGGCTATTTATTTATTTAAGTAACTATTGGATCTTTTATTTAGGTATAAGATTTTTGTATGATTATTTTAAAGTGTAAGTTATTGGGTCAATATTTATTAATAGAAAAAAAAAATTTCAAAATTTTGTGGGGACGAGTCAAAATTTTTGCGGGGGCGAAACTGAAAACCGTCTCTGACTATAGTCTTACCTTGGTTCTTGGATATGGATTTAAGCAGCAACATCACATGAAGTGCTGAGGCAGATAGGTTCGTCAAGTAGAAGAACTGCAAGGACATGTACTAAATCCACTCCAATTGCTACTTTCAGCTTCTCGCCACCCGAAATTCCTCTGTTTGATTCACTGACTATTCTCACTCCAGCAATGTGATCCAATCCAAGCTCCTTCAACAGTGTTTCAACTAGAATCTTGGCCTTTTACGTCCTCCGTGCAGGCTTAGCCGTGCACTGTATGTAAGTGTTTCTTCAACAGTAAGAAGGGGGAAAAAGAGCTTCATCTTTGGTCACACAATCCGACACTCTTCGGAAATACGCTGCATCCATTGGCAACTCGTGACAAGAACATGACCGGAGACTCGAGAACTTCCAACAATGAGGTTTTTCCAGCCCCACTTGGACCAGCAATTGCTTTAATCTCTCCTGATTTAGCTTCACAATTTACATTCTTCAAAATACACCTAGTATTATCCCTCCTTGTCACCTCCTTCCAGCCAAGCCAATTCTATTGCTCACCATATCTTGAAGGCAGTTTATCGGACAGATTTCTTGTCCTAATTTCTTAAGATTGAGGTTCTTAGTGACCAGAATATGGTTTCTTTACTGGTAGTTCCAAGAAAAAAGACTCCCGATGAGTTTCATTGTAATGAATTGAGATGAAGAATTGACGGACGGATGTGACTATATTTGTACTTAAATTAAAGTTTAGTGACTTGATTGCATCAAATTAAAGTTTATTGACCCCGGTGCAAGTTTACTGAAAGTTCAGGGATCCTCCATGCATTTAATCTACTTTAATCAAGTACTACCTGCTGCATACGTGTCAATATCTTATAGGTTTCTATGATTTGTATCTGATAAGAAATTTGCCCTTTGCAAAATAAATTAATTTGTTAACAGCCGTTAACCACCCAAAAAGAATCCCGCTTCTCAATAAAGCCATAACCACCACCTCTCCACCGTGGAAAATTAACCTTCGGAAATCCGAAAATGGCATCATTCAGTGCTCTCTCGCAGCTCAACAATTTGAATTCACGAGTCGTTATCTCTACTGTCCATGAAAATGCATTTCGAAGAAGAAATGCAAGAATTCGAATGGCAGCGTCAAGTAATAGTGGAAGTGGAGAAGTGGCAGTGGCATTCGAGGAGGGACAATTGGAAAGACCCAAATGGACCGGTGAAACCCCACTTTCTCGCTTTGTTGGAGCTCTCATTTCCTTCAAACCTTTATATTCTGTACTGAAACTCGGTGCAAGACAAGTCCTCATCAGGTCAATTTATACTGCATTGGGCTAGCGTTTATGTTTTTTTTTCTATTTTCCTTGGATTTTTAAGATTATGGGTTTGAATTATTGAGGTGTTGATTTGATTTTGATGGAAAAAAAATGAAATTTGGATTTGGGTTGGGACAGTACAGCTGAGAAAACCAACATTCCGTGGAGGGAAATGACAAAGGAGGTTTTGGAATCGGATGTCTATAAGGAGCTGGAGAGCATCGAGGACCGCTCAATTGTGTATCCTGATTGTAATTTTCTCAAACTTTAAATTTTTCTTTATTCCTGTGTTCACAGTTATATCATTTTGCCTGTTTTCATACGCTAGGGGTAGAGACTTAATTAGTAGCTCTTCCCGAGCTGCTTTCTTAGGCTAAGACGCATAATTTTAATAATGTTCTACTAAATATCTGATTCCACATTTGGAATCGGATGTCTACAAGGAGCTGGAGAGCATTGAGGACGGCTCAATTGTGTATCCTGATAGTAATTTTTTTTTTTTTTCAAATTTTTTATTTTTCTTTACTCGATTGTTCACAGTTCTATTGGATTCAAGTAATAGATTTCATTCACATGTTCATATTCAGGTTTAGTAATAATGGATAATGCCATAATGGACTTCTTCTATCTTTTCATGTATTGATATCTGAATTTTATCACCTGAATTGGGTTATAATTCTTTTCTTTGTTAAACGGAAACTTCTAAGTTTTCACTTGAGATCTTCTTATGTCTCTTGTGCATTAAAAGCTATGAAATGATTTATTAAGTCTCTTGAGATTTAGATTTAATGATATCGAAGGTTATCTTTGTTGTTTCTTTGTGTGCCTTGTGTTGAAATTTTAGAGAATCTTGATTTGGCATCGGGAAAGAAAATTGTTGACTCACTTTTAATTTTACTGAAAATTTTTCACTTTAACAGTCCATTTTAACTTACTGTTATGGGATTAAAATAATCCCTGGTTATAAATTTTACCACAACCACTAAACAGTGTGCAGCATATGGTTATTCTATCTAACAAGTCATATTGATGCTTAAGCAGTTATGAGAATTTCAGAGTAATCAGTCTTATCTATTTGCAAGTGAAGAGATAGTCATAAATTCATTACTTTTATATGATATAAAGTTATATGATACAAAGGCAAATGGGACACAACCTATTCAAGGACGTAACTCTTACATCATTCGAAGTTCAAATATTGGGAGAAAACATCCTGACAACTCATTTTTTTATTTGGCTCTTTTACTATGAAAATGCAATTTCATATCCTTCTCATATTTAAGCTGTTCTAAAATGAGAGGAGAAATGGAAAAAAATATTGAAGAGAATCCTCTCAGAATCTACAAGCTGAACTTAAATATAATTGGCACTCATATACTATCATCTTATGTTTTACCTGGATTTTGTTATTGGAAATTTGAAGGATTTTAATGGCGCCTTGACTTATTTATGCAGATTATCTCAATCCTTTCCATGCATATGATGAGGGAAACCTTTCTTGGCTGGTAATTGGTGAATGATTGTTCTCCTGTAAACTTAATTTGTTTGCTTTGATATGCTCCTGGGTCTATATGCTTTTCAGATAAGTTTTGATCTCTGCTTATGGAAGCTTTAAAGAAATTTGTAGGACTCTAATTAGCTTGGCTTTAAATTGATAAATCTTTGGCTATTTCAAATCATTCAACGGCTTCTTTTATTCTTCTCTTTTTCGATTGATGATGCCTATTGGAATTGGGGTCAAGAATATTAATATTTTAATTGTACTTCTGTAATACTTAAGTCACAAAGCAACTTTTGTTGTTATGCAGGGTTTTCTTTAGGAAAAAAATGCTCGACCTCTTGTAATTATCTCCTGGAGAAAACCAAGAAAATAAACAAGGCTTAATTTAGAAGTAACTTTGAAGAATTTATTCTGTTTTAAAATGATGTATCTGCAACAGGCTGCAGCAGAAGCAGAACCTGCAACTATGTCAATGGTGAGACGAGCGATACCTTATGCTTCTTCACTTGATGAAGCAAATCAAATAGTCCGTGGAAATTGGCTTCAGGCTATTGAAATTCATCATCAGAAATATTCAGGAAACTCCTCAATCAGTGAAATTATTGATATTGGATGCTCTGTTGGAGTGAGCACAAGCTTTCTTGCTGACAAATTTCCATCTGCCAAAGTTACTGTAAGTATGAATTATGTGTCCACTAATTCAAGCATGCCATGATTCCTGTAGATATTGTAGTGCTGGCAACAATAAGGATTTAAGAAATGGGCAAACTCAATGAATTGTAGTCTTCTCATATCAGACGTGATTTCGTTGTTGGTGCTTTACCCAAATTTCTATGTGATGTCCATCCTATACTTATTGGTATTTGGTCTGCATCTTCTGCAGGGACTGGATTTATCACCTTACTTTCTTGCTGTTGCTCAATTTAAGGAGAGGAGAAGCAACCTGAGAAAAGATTCAATCAGGTGGAGGCATGGAAATGGTGAAAACACAGGCTTGCCTTCAAAATCTTTTGACCTTGTCTCAGTCGCTTATGTGGTATGTTGTGTTTTCATAAAACTTCAAAACTAAATTACATTTGTAATTAGCTTTCTAGAGAAACTCAATGCAGATATGACTAATACAAGCCCTTAAATTGTATTATTATTTTTTATTTGAAACACATTATTGTTCAATTTTTCTTTTGTCAAGTGATCATATTGATGGGAATGGAAGGTTATGAACCCAGAAAAGATACGAAATTAGAGATGATTTAATTTTCTATTTTGAAACATAATCCTGCTTATAGTTTTTTTTTTTTTGCCCAATCCATGATAACTTTGGATAGAAAATTCTTCCTATGGCAATTCATCGAAAATAAATTTCTCACACTTGTTGTAATAGAAAACTCTGAGGATCTTGAGTCCTTGACCTAATTACCAGCATATTTCTTACTTGCACTGAAGTATCACGGTTTTAACTTAAATTGAACAGGATCAATAAAAGATTAAATCTATAGGCATAAACATGCTGTTCAGAGTGCATCTATGCTCTTTTGACTTCAGCTTACAGGATGAGAACGTATCTAGGTTTCTTTCCTTCCAAGAATTTATCTTTACTTGTGCACTAACATGGCTATTCCTTGACTGTCAAATATAAAATCAGGAAATGAGTATAGTGCAGAGACTCTTAATACACTCGTAAGGAAGATTTACATTAATTTACATCTTGTGATATTCATGTTTTGACTTTTACCATTGCTGTTCTGTAATTGGCAAATATCTTGTACAGTAAGAAAATATGCCTTAGTTATACTAAAAGTTTCTCCTTGGTCAGAATATGAACTCCATCTGAAGAATAAAAGAAAGAAAACTTCCCTCTCAGGATAAGGGCAAGCTTTCCATATTACCATTATTGACTCGTGGAAAGAGAATACTTTACATGCATGTTATCATTTACACAGTTTAATCCTTCTTATAACAAAAGAAGTGGATAAATTACTTAAATTGAGTTCAAGAAAACTGGTAAGAGTAGTTATAGTACTTGGCTTTCCTTGAGTGGTAAAGGTGGGGCGTCAAGCCGTCAACCTTATATGTTAACACGAGGGGTTGAAGTCTAGAATAGGGCAGAAAACAGGCTATATTTATAATTTTATCCAACTCCACGTCTAATTGCTAGTGGTTGGCTATAAGATCTTATGGAAAAACGTTCTTAGCTTGATTCTTGGCAGCTTTTGGAGACCTTTTTAAAGCATGTACTCCTTTCCCTGACTCTGTTGCGCTGTTGCAGTTTCACGAGTGCCCTGAAAGAGCAATTAAAAATATAGTGAAGGAAGCATTTCGGCTTCTTCGACCTGGAGGCACTTTTGCTGTGACTGATAACTCGGTAAATAGCTTCAGACTTTTGCAAATAGTGTTCGTCTTTTTATCCTAGCAGACCATTTCTTACATTACTTTCCTTTTGCTCTCTTTTGCAGCCAAAATCAAAGATTCTTCAGGTATGTTTTGTTTGTTACTTTTAAGTTCTCTTTTCTTTTTCGTCATTGTGTGATCAGGCTTTCTATTATCACTCATGATGAAAAGTCTGGTTCTCGCTTTTCTATGTTCTTGGACCAAAAGAGAACAATGGTCGGAAGATGGTGAAATTTTGGAATAGATTGCATAAACCCGAAAATATCTAATCATGGGAACATCAACAACCTTTTTATGAACGGAATATGAAATTATTACAGTTCTAGACGGACTAACGACTTATTTTCCTTATTGTTCACGTATTACAGGAACTATCACCGGTGTTATTTACATTGATGAAGAGCACTGAACCTTTTCTGGACGAATACTACCTTACGGATCTTGAAGGTACCATGCGAGAAATTGGTTTTGTCAATGTGCAGACTGTTATGACAGATCCAAGACACAGAACTGTAACTGCCACTGTGCCTTATCATCCTCTTGATTATGCTCATGGAGATCATTAACACGAACCGACAATTATAGGAACAAGAAATTTCTTGAATTCATGTCCTAATTTTTCATGTACAAACTTACATATTGCAAGTATGAATTGACAAGAGAATGTTAATTTTGTAACAAGACAGAAATGCCGGTGGAGAATAGTTTGATGCAATGTGAGTTTCCGGTGAATGAAAGTTTTCATATTATACAAAGTTCAAGGGTTCAAGGGCATGTGTTCAACATGGAGGCGTATAAACCTCCGGGCTAGGGGGACCGAGTTCCATCGAATATTGGGTGCATAGAGGACATCATCCAGGTTCAAGGTTTGGCCATGACAGGGCCAATAACTTTGAACCTCAACTTCGAGTTATTGCCTACTTAAAACCATCTCGTTCCTTTGCAAGTCGACCTTATTTCACATATACTCTATTAGAAATTTCAAATAAGATTATTTATTACGAGGAATGCTCTTAGACACCTCAAGAATATTAGATAATCTTGATCAAGAACTCCTACCTTCTCAAAGAGTTCATCATTTCCCATAATCTCTCATGGTGAGAAAACTCCGATTTGAATTGAAGAACCTAATTTTTAACATTTTGGTATTAATAGTTTTTAAAATTGTTGTTATGAAAGTATTGTATCTTTTATTCTTTGGTAACGAGATTAATTTATGGAATGGATGAGAGTCAATTAATTAATTCTTCTCTACTTATTTCAATAGGTCAAATAAAATTTTTTGCGTCTCAAAATCTCACATTTTATGGTTAATCCCATGGCTATATAAAATATTTAATGGGAGTTACTTCAAAATATTCTTATATATTATGGCGGATAACTTTAACAAATTATTGATATTTAGAATTACTCTTTTCTTAATTTAAATTTAACAATGCATGAAATAGTTTCGATAATTAATTTTTAAAATATTAAAAAATCTAACGTATAAAAATGGTCTAACTTGGTCGAGTTAACCTACTAATACTATTTATCTTAGAGTCAAAGCGTACTCTAGTACACGTGTCAAGAACCCATGTCCAAAACTAAAACACCTCCTCAGAATTTCTCTATTTTATAACGCTGCTGGTTTATAACAAATTATTATTATTTAATTTATCAAAGATTTCTGCTTCTGGGGGCCATTTGTTTTCTCTGTATGTGCCTTTGTTTATTCCTTTTACACTTTTACTAATTATTTATCATTCTTCTCTGATGAATTCTGTTTTGATGTGCGTAATTTTTTCAAGTCTCTTGATTGTTTTTCTTGCTTTGATCCTGTTACTGATCATATATTTTTGCTCATCTCTGATGGAAAATCGATGCTCAAACGTAGTGTGGTTTTTCTGCTAAAATAATTATCAGTTGTGATGTGTGTGGATGTGGTTTCTTGTTTAGGCAGTGTAGTTAATTGTTTTCTCGGAAAAAAAAAATGAATTTGGGTAAAGATTTTGAGTTTATTTGTTTTGATTTTGAGATTGACTTATGGGTTTGGAATACTTTTGCTGGAAATTGGGTATAAGTATAATTTAGGTGAAAGGAAAAGAGGTGTTGTGGAATCTTCGATCGTAGGGAACCTTCAAATGACTTTTGATATCTTTCAAGAATCTTTCCATTGATTAACAATAGAAGTATCAAGGAATTATCCCAAATACATGAAAAGATTTCTTACAAAGTTGTCTTTTTGGTGCAAAGTTCTATCCGTGGAGTATTTATATCATCTTAACATAAATAGAATTCTGAGTTTATACTCCAAAGTTACATGGTATAAAAGGAACTCTCTCCAAAGGTATTCTGTGTAACGTTGTTCATGCCTTAGTTCTGCCGAGGTAACAAATGGCAAAAAAGTGCTTGCAGATTTTGGCGGTTCTGCGAGTTATTTTGTTTTGTTCAATTATAAAAGAAAAAGTGAAATACGCTTTGATTATTTGTTCCTGTTTGGTAACTATTTGTCTTATCTGGTTTTCTGACGAGGAAGGTAGAGTCTGGGTGTGGGTCTATGATGTGATACATAATTATTCCAATTAATTGTTTGGTACTGAGTTTCAGTTATTGCTCTGATTTCTTTATTGTCCTTGACTGTTTCGGAAAAATAAATTCCTATAGTTTCCAGAGTTGCAAATTGTTTTCTTGAGTTGGCATGTCTAATGGAGTTAATAATAGGAAAATCCTTTTCTTAACATTATTAGAAGATATATCGCTAGAGGTTGATGCTGCAGTTTCTTTTGTTTTCCCAGACAATTCTAGCTCATGTTGCCTAACTATGCTGTACCATGAATTGATTCCGGAACTTTTGGGCATATTAGCGGGAGTTACAATATTATGCATTGTCCTTTTGGCTACAAGGCCTGCTACTTTGAACCTAATTAAATCTGAAGCTGTTCTCTTATTGCCTAAAATCAATTTGTAGCATTAATTGAGAGAGGATGCTTCTGTATGTGTTATTAGAAAATGAAATAAAAAGAGCACATAGTTGTCACCTATCCTTTAAATAATCGAGATTTAAAAGTCGAGTGGGACATAGTGACAAATAAGTGAATTCATTTAATAACATATAGAAACATGCATATTTTCTTGTGTATTAACTACTAGGAGCAAACTTGCTCAAAGATTTAGATTCATATTGTGTGAATATGCATTTTTTATATCAAAAACTGGATAGTTCAACCTGCTAATGAATTTTGCATTCATGCTTTTAGTACTCTTCTAGTTGATACATTATTATCCTATAATTTTCATGAACTGTGAGCACTATTTCTCTGTTATGTTGGCTGGAAGGATGTCAAGATCTTGATATACTTTCTTGTTATTATGTTGTATTAAAATTCATGCTGTGCAATCTGCAATTTTAGCTGTTTAATGAGCAGTTGCAGCTGCCTTGTGGATTATGAGGATTTAGGAACTCTCATATATTTCACTATCATTAAAAACACTTAAATTATATTGGTGTACTTGTGAAAAGTTCAAAGACATGTCCTCACCTACCAAGACTCATTCTAGAACACTTAACATATGGCGGAGTAATTATGCAAAGTTCAAAGATGCGTCTTTCTCAGGAGTTGGTTGAATAATTTATCAATTAGTTACTTTGAATTGCTTGTGTACTATATCATCACATGATGGCCTTTTTCATTATTAGAGGTCTCTTTTTCTGCAAGGAAATCACATCAACTATGCTGAAAATTCTTATTGTACATGTGATAACTTATTTTTTGCAATTCTCATTTCCATATGGATTTTGTAGTGGAATAATAACTTCATCGTGGAACTTGGACAGAGTAGAGCTACATGTTGAACGTTCTTTCTATGGATTTTAAAGGTATAACCTGGGCTGGAAATATATACCAAAAGTTTGAAGCTATGTGTTTGGAGGTGGAAGAGGTTATGGTCCAGGTAAAGATCCCTCTTCCCATTTTTTTTAGCTCCACTCTGTAGGCAATCCTCTCCTGATCCAGAGCCTAAGGCTCCCTATTGACGGTTCAATAGAAAAAGGCGTCTTATACTCAATTGTTTCGAACTTTCCATTCTTGAATCGAATTTCATGCAACTATTAATGAAATGAACTCTTGATTTTTAAGTTCGACTATGAAATTGGAAGAAGCGAGGAACAAGTGACCAGAAGCCCTTGTTTCGTAACTAACATGCCTTTGCTGGGGCCCTATTTAGCTTCTTTCTCTCCTTTCACTGTTTGCTCTTTTTTTGGAGATATTATACTGTGTTTAAAGAGCCAAGATAAGTTGTTGGCACATTGCACATGGAGACCCTCAGCACAAATGTGGTGAAGTATATTTTCATCCTTTTAAGACAGATGTCAGCCTATCTGTGTTGTGTCATGTTCGTGTCCAGTGTCCCTATCCATATCCGTGCTTCCTAGATCTTTGTTTTCCTTCTATTATAAGCACAAGCATTCGATGAAATTTTGCTTATGCACTAGCAAAGTTCAGAACATGGTATTTGCTGTACAAGACTTGCCTTTGCATTGACAGTATCACAGTTCCCTTTTGCTACTGTAGGTACACTGTTAATATTTTAGTCTTGCCCTTCTTTCTTCCCTCAAGGAGTCATCGCCCTGGAAGCTTGTCCGTCAAGTGTCAACCGACTTACATTATCCTCATGATAATTAAATAGGAACTATTAATTTTGCATATGAATTTGTTTCCAAAAGATAATTTTATTTTTTATATTTTCTATAATTCGTTATTTAGTTCTTAAAAAATTGTTTAATTCTTTTAGGTAGCTTCAAACTGGTAGTTAAGTCCGAAGGAAGGTATTTATAAATGGATTTATATCTTATGTAATCAAATTCTGAATTTCACCTAGAATGAGTTTAAGAGCCTGTTTGGTACAGATTCTCATTTTCTACAATAAATCGATTCTCATTTTCAACCACACATTCTTCAATAAAATAATATTTTCCATCACATCAATAATCTTATCTTCTTTTTCAACCACACATTTCCCATCACATCACTATTCAAAATCAATTATTCCCCCAAAAAATCTCTAATTGGTAAAAATTCTCATTTTCTACAGTAAATCAATTCTCATTTTCAACCACACATTCTTCAATAAAATAATATTTTCCATCACATCAATACTTTTTTCTTCTTTTTCAACCACACATTTCCCATCATATTACTATTCAAAAATCAATTCTTCCCCCAAAAATCTCTACCAAACACACTCTAATTTTGGTTTTGTATAAAACAATTACATCTAAGATTTTTTACTTTTATTTTTTAATTTTTTGTCACCTGTCTAATAAAATTTGGACTGCTGGGTTGAAAACCAGGAACCATTGCAGATACCATTCCAGTTATTGGCCAAACCCCAAAAACTTATAAAATGGTAAAATAACCTAAGAACCAGCTGGGTCGGTCCCAAAACTGTCTGGTCACGCCAATTTTTTTTATTTAATCATTTTAACCATCGACTTGACGCTTTTGCTGCTGACCCTTTACATTTTCCGAGTCAATGCCCAGGCTGGTTCTTATAAAATTGGTGAAAACCCATCATTTCTTATATAACTAAAAAACTATATACATAACTAAATCAAAACCGCTGCAATGGGTATCTCTGATTTTATTTTTAAAAGTTTATTGATACATTACAGTCAATAATTCAATTCATCAATTTCACTCACACTACAGCATTGCTAAATACTCTTGTACAGGATACTGTTAAATATATGGAAAACCAGGTGCAAAAAGCCGGCGTCAGTGTTAAGAAGTTCTGTTCAGAAGTCATGCAAGATATGATTCCTTCATCATGTGTGAAAGTAGCTGCAGATGACTTGTCTATGTATCCTCATTCTCATACTGATATCAATAAGAAGCTAAAACCGTGCTTATCAGAGAATTGGGGAGAGGTTAAGAATAAAGCAACTGAGGATAAAGTTATTGATGCCATGGACAAGTGGAAAATATCTCTGATAAGTGGACTTGAAGGTGTAAACCATCTCTCTCCACTATCTTCTGGATTTCCTGTCCAAAATGCATGCTCTGAGGTCTTTTCAGCTAAAGGCAAAAAAGTGGGCATCTATAAACGTCGTCCTATTGGCATCAAAAGAATTTCTGAGAAAAATCATCTGCCAAAGATATCTGAACCAATGACTCCGGTATCAGCTGATAAGAACACATTAAGGGACGTGGGAGCAAGTACAGAGTTAGTCTCACATGAAAGATGTGATTCTGGAGAAACAGTGAATATGAGTACACAGATCTTTGCAATTGAATCTGCGACTTCGAACACAATCCTATCAGTTGATCCTGTGAGGCAAAAGGATGAAGATGCTCAGTGTATCTCATCTTGTCATGACTTGCCCTCAGAATCTATTGGTATTTATTCATAGATGAGTTTTAATGTGAATTCTTCTTACTTTCTCTATTTACGTTATGAACATTTGCCCTTCGATAGGTACATCCAAGAATGGTGGTAGAGGGCTTCAATTATGTTCAAATATTCAGAGTCATACATGTAGTGCTGAATCTGGTGGCGAGGAGGTTACATTGTCTGATGAAGGTATGTGATTTTCTCTATTTTATACATGATAAAAGATCTCTTTCGTTGTCTTTTTGATAAAATAAAGCTACGAGTGACTTCTGTTGTTAACATAATTCTAGGTTATTTCGCGTTGCTCTAATCAGTTAACCCATGTAGCAAAACAATGAATGCATTAAGAATTACATACAATTTTAATGAGTTCAATATGGAACTTTTTCGTAGTAAATTACTGAAGGAAAGAAGTTTCTTTTATAGTGTCAACATCGTTTCCTTCCTCAAATGGAGTAGAAAATGAAAGCCAGTAAGCCAGATGTTAGAAATTTTAGGTTCCTTGTGTTTACATGTGAACATCACTGTAATGAATCGTAATTCCTTGATTCCACTTGGAGAATGTAGTAAAGTTACTATGGATGCATGAAGAATTCTGAAAAATGTTAATGAGTCTAATATGGAACTTTTTCGAACTCAAATATTGAAGGAACATAAATTCCTTCATAGTGTAAATAAAATGGAAACCCATTTTACTAATGCTATAAATTATAGGTTTCTATACTTGCATTTGACACATAACAGCATAAAAATAATGTTAATGAATCGTAATTCTTGAATTCCCCTTTGGCACGGTGTTCAAAAGTAATATCATGTGTTTCTCAAATATGCAGAGGCCATTATCATGCTTTCATTCTCGCCCTCCTTTTTCTCTCTCACACACAAACATGCATTGACACAGAGAAAGAAAAAACCCCAAAAGGGCTAGGATGCACCTGCGTTCACAATCTGGTGACAGTAGGATCTCAACTTCTTCATTCTTTCAGCCTGATTCTTACTAAGATTACGTTTTTCTTACATTCCTTTTGTTGATGTAACCGCTATAGTAAATTCAGATAACATCGATGTGGAGGTTGAGAATGCAGTACTTGTTGAGCCCGGAGTGGATATCATCAAGCAAGTTACCAACACAAAGTTGGAGGAGTCTTGCATTTTAGTGGAAGGGAATGAGATTCATGTTGTTCCACAAGGCGTACGCAAACATAAATCATACAAGGTCCTCTCTCTCTCTCCATATATACTTATATATCAGTATGTATGTATGTATGTATGTATGTATGTATTGTTTCTGAGTGAGTAGTTTCTCTCAGAAAAAGATCAGTGAAGCTTTTTCATCAAAATTGAGATCAAGAAAGAGACAAGAGTATGCCCAGTGCATTCCTCAGTCCAGACATTTAGGTGGAACGGGAAGTACAGATATCATGATTCCTGATCGTACCCCGGACTTTGAGAAAAAGAAATTACCATCACAAGATTTTTGCGAATCCGACTGGGAGTTTCTCTAGATATTGTGCTGCAAGTGATGCTGCTTTCCATATAGACAAATAACTGGTAAATGAAGATGTATCTTGATATGTCAATAACGGCAGCCAAAATGTATCATAGTTGAAATCAAATTATATGTAGGAGAATGAAAAATTGTGTATTAATGCTTGAAAATCAATATCCTATGACGCACTTAAAATCTAAGTGTTTAGAGGTTTGTGGCCAATTTTTAGTATTTGTATCTTACATATATGTCACTCTCTTGGATAAGTTATAAATGAAAGTTCTGGTTGCTGTTATTTTTTCTCCACGATTTTCCATCTCGATGTATTATAGTTAGCGGTGTCAATTTGGCTCGCCGGCTTGGGCCACAATAGGGGTGTCTCGTTGGGCCGGCTCCGGCTCAATTCTACCTAGCCGAGGCTCATGCCGAGCCCCATTTTGGTGTGTGGCTGGCTCGCTGCCTGTTATATTAAAAAATAAAAATTAAAAGCTAAGTATAGGTAGCTGCATGTCGCCACAAGGCAGTGTGTGCTACCTGTGTTAGCAGGCAGGCAACGTGTACAGGTAGGTAGCTACTGCTGCTTGTTGCAGGGAGCTTGTAGCTGTCTGCTACGAGTATACAGGCAGCTAGTTGCCTGTTAATAAAAATAAAATAAAATAAATCGTGAGCCGACTCGGCTTAATAAGGTCCGAGCCGAAAGCTCGGGTCGAGCCTAAATTTTTTGGTCGAGCAAAAGTTCAGCTCACTCGAGCCAAAAAAGTACAAATCATTTTTATTCGATTCGAGCCTGAGCTTCGAGTTTCGATTTGCTTGCTGGCTCGATTTAGCTTGTTGACATCCCTAATTGTAGCTTATTTTTAAATTTCAGCTACTAAATGCGTCTCTAATCGTGGTGTAAAATAGATATAAATTGCGATTTAGATCTCTAGAGTGATTGAAAATTTCTCCAATTGAGGATGCAAAGGAAATGCAAATTATATTTTTCAACAGAACATACAATGTTGAAAAATACAAAAACAGATGTAAGTTTACATCTTGTTTTACATCTACAAGAGACAAAAAGTAAATATAGATTTTTTCATTAGAACAAAATTTGAATTTAAATCAATTGAAATGTAAATGAGGATGCATAAATGATTTTCGAGATATCAATTTACATCACTAATATGCCCAATTTTTAATTTTTTTAAAAA
>CAIGRT010130814.1:0-15805 GCA_903798405.1 Fraxinus platypoda
TTGACCTCAATTTCGCTACATTCATCACTTTGTCCTGCAAAACATAAATTGCATAAAATTAAGCTATATTCCAACATTTTAATCAATAATTGCTCATGTTTTGACAGTAAAATAAGTATGTAAAAACACACTTATCAAGACCAGAGTTTTTGCTTTAACCCATGAAGAGGCAGAGCATGACTGCAATGCGGTGGCAAGTATCATATCAATCTCTAACATGTCTGTTTTTATATTGATTGATTCGGAGCTATACACTTGTTTGTTTCTTCGATATTCATTTCAAAGTTGAATATAGAATGTGTACCCGTTGATAAAATATTAGAAGTATCACTACCATCTGGAAATGTGTTTAACGCAAATTATATAGCGAGGGATCTAAATTTAGAAGTGGATGGGAAAATTATAAAAATAGACTTGGTGGTCTTAAACGTGAAAGCTTTTGATGTTATACATGGAATGGATTGGTTGTCGAAAAATCATGCAACCATTCGTTGTTTCAAGAAGGATGTAATTTTTAATGACCTGGTAAAGAAGAGTTTCATGAATCATCTACCCCAACTTATATCTGTAGTGTATCCTAAACACTTGTTGAAAAAGAAGTCTACTAAAGGATTCTTGGTATCTTTGACAGTATTAATTAGAAGAAATTAACCGTCAGCAAAGTTCGAGTGGTTAGGATTTTTTCAGCTGTATTTCCAAAAGATTTACTAGGAATGCCTCCTGAACGAGAGGTTGAATTCACTATTGACTTTGTATCGGGCGCCGAACCAGTTTCAAAGACCCCTTGTCTATGGCACCAGTAGAACTTCATGAATTGAAAGTATAATTGCAGGAGTTGCTAGATAAGAGTTTTATTAGACCTAGTGTCTCACCATGAAGAGCCCCAATATTGTTCGTAAAGAAGAAGGTTAGATCGATGAGAATGTGCATCAATTATCGAGAGCAGAACCGCATTACAATTAAAAATAAGTATCCCCTTCCCAGAATTGAAGATATTGGACTAGCTGCAATGTGCTAAGGTCTTCTTGAAAATTGATTTAAGATCAAGATATCATCAATTGAAAATTAAAGCAACTGATGTTCCTAAGATAATATTTAGAACTCGATATGGGCACTATGAGTTCGTGGTGATGCCCTTTGGTTTGACAAATGCATTAGCGGTTTTCATGGATCTCATGAATCAGGTTTTCAACAACCATCTGCATCAGTTTATTATTATCTTCATTGATGATATACTAATCTATTCAAAGAGTGATCATGAACATATGAAATACCTAAAGATTATTCTTGAAACACTAAAGAAGGAGAAACTCTTTGCCAAATTCAAAAAGTGAGAATTTTGGCTTATTAGAGTAGGATTTCTAGGCCACGTGATCACAATTTAATGAACTGAAGGTGACTAGGCAAAGTGGAAGCAATCTCCAATTGGTCTCAGCCAACTAATGCTAGAAAAGTTCGTAGCTTTTTAGGATTAGCAGGCTAATATTGGCTATTCATTAAAGGGTTTGCAAAGACTGCCATCCTAATAACCCAGTTAACGAGAAAGAACGTGAAGTTCCAATGGATAAATAAGTGTGAACAAAGCATTCAGGAACCTAAACAGAAATTGACCTCAGCTCCTGTCTTGACCATACCCAAAGGGTCAGAGGGCTTCGTTATCTACAACAATGCATCTATGTAGGGTTTGGGATGTTTATACAACATGGTAATGTTATCACATATGCTTCTAGACAACTAAAATCTTATTAAAAAAAACTACCCAACACATGACCTGGAGTTAGAAGCAATAATTTATGCATTAAAGATATGGCGACACTATCTCTATGGAGCTAAGTACGATATTTATACAGACCACAAGAGCCTAAAGTACTTCTTAATCTAGAAGGAACTGAACATGAGATAGTGCAGATGGCTAGAATTAGTGAAAGATTATGATTGTGCCACACATTATCATCCAAGAAAGGCCAATGTAGTTCCTGACGCATTAAGTAGGAAGACAATAGGAAATCTAACATCTCTACCCACTATACAGAAATCATTTGTTAGAGACATAGATCATTTATAACTTGAGGTGATCCCACCTTTAGTAGATATTGTAGGACGAATTGCCACTCTTACAGTTGAACCTACTATTCAAGATTGAGTTAAGAAAGCCTATGATAGTGATTCATTTCTACAAAAGATTAAAGGTGAAGTTGGCATAGACAAATGAAAGGGTTTTAAGTTAGCTGAAGATAACACCTTGATATTTAAAGGAAGATTATGTGTACTGAAAAATGAATAGATACGAAAATAAATATTAGAAGAAGTTCACTTTGTCCCATATGCATCATGTCCTGGCGGTACGAACATGTATAAAGACCTTCAAAGCACATTTTGGTGGCGGAATATAAAAAGAGGAATAAGTCTATTCTTAAAGAAGTGCATGGTTTACCATAAAGTGAAAGCAGACCATTAGAGCCCATCAGGATTATTAAATCCACTAGAGATTCTTGAATAGAAATGGGAACACATCGCTATGGCTTTTGTAGTGGGTTTTCTAAAATCAAATAGAGGAAACGATGCAATCTTGGTTATTATCGGCAGATTGACAAAGTCAGCTCACCAGCTTAGTTCTTACCATAAAGATGACTTTTAATATATATTAGTTAGCTTAGCTATATGTTAGAGAAGTGATAAGATTACATGTGACCCAGTCTCTATTGTGTTATACAGAGATCCGAGATTCACTTTGAAATTCTAGAAAAGAATACAAAAGGAAATGGAGACTAAGCTAAACTTCAGAATAACTTTCCACCCACAAATAGATAGTTAGTTGGAGGGGACTATTAAAATTCTTGAGGACATGCATCGAGTATGCGCCTTATATCTCGGAGGAAGATGGGAAAAATATTTACCATTAGTAGAATTCGCCTACATTAATAGATATGAGGCTACCACATGAATGGTCCCTTATGAGGCTTTGTATAGTAGAAGGTGCAGATCTCTGGCTCATTGGAATGAAATCAGTGAGTGAAGAATCCTATGGCATGAGATTATTGAATGGACGTTCTAAGCTATTGAGAAGACTCGAGCTTGAATAAAAATTACCCAAGATCGACAGAAAAGTTATGTAGATAACAAAAGAAAGAATCTTAAGTCCGAGGTCAATGAAAAAGTTTTTTTTCCAAAAATAGCTCCTATGAAGGGAGTCATTCGATTTGGCAAAGAGGAAAGCTCAGACCAAGATATATAGGACATTTTTAAATGTGCGAGAACTATGGCTTATGAGTTGGCATTGGCTCCCTAACTTTCAATAGTACACAATGTTTTCTATGTCTCTATACTTCGAAAACATGTATCAGATCGTAGTCACGTGATTAACCCTCAATCGTTAGACATTCATTTACATCTAAATTATGAAGAAACTCCAATAATTTTCTTGGATAGGAAGATTCGATCACTTGGGAATAAAGAAATTCAATTGGTAAAAGTTCAGTAGTGGAATCACGCAGTTGAAGAGTTCACTTGGGAATGCGAGAGAGATATTAAAGCTAAATATCTACAGCTCATCAATAATCAAGGTAAATTTAGAGGACAAATTTTTTTAAAGGAGGAATACCCTGAGCATACGTACAACATATAAGGAGGCATAAATGCAAGTTTTGAGAAATTTAGGATAACTTAGCAACTAACCAATTTCTGGGGGGCCTTATACTAATAGTCTTAATAATTGGATATATGAGTTTTACGTGAAATTACGATTTAAAATATATTTTTGATATCTATTAAATTAATTATCGATTGTTTCATATAAAGTGTTTAGATAAAACTTTAAAAAAAAAAACTTGCACATACCCATACTAGAACCTTATGCTCATGTAGATTTTTCTTAAATTCCAATTTCACGATAAGATTGTTAAAAGTCATGTTTAAATTTTAAATAAGAGTTTTATTAGAATTTGATCCTTTGAAAACCCACAAGTGTATGGGATCGTAGTCAAATAATATAATGATGAATAGAGTGTCGAACCCACAATGACGGTATGTTTGATCGAGTTAAAATTAATTGCAACTTTAATCGAATAACAAACAAATTTTGTGATTTTTCTATACTAATCCTGAAATTATCAATTAAACTAGGGAAATTACGTAAATGGTTTTTCAAATATGTGAGATGCATTGCTAAGATGTCGAATCTCCCTTATTATTCCATTTTTAGTGTAACAATTAAAGTGACAATTTGAAATCATTCTTGTTGGTCAATGTTCCTAATTTAATTGAAAGTCTCTCTCAATAGTGATCAGATCTATTTCCCTCATGTGACCTTTTTATCTCTCGATGAAAGATACAAATATGATAAATGCATTAACAAGTGTTAGAATACTTATTGAAACCATAAAAAAATAGAAGTCAAAATAATTAATTAAAAACTAAAAATTTCATAATGAGGGTTCATCTCATCCTAACAATGCATTATACTAGCTTAACATATCGAAATTACATGAAATATTTAAGTCAAAAGACATAACACGAATTTTTGATAAATTGAGAAGATGAAGATGAATCTTGAATCTCTTCAATGGTTTCTTGACGAATCTACACTTGTATCTTCTCTTTTTTGCCCAAAAATCAAGTTTGAATCTTTACTTGATTGAATTCTTATAAGTCCCATTCAATTCTCTTACAAAAACTATGAATTTTCCTCATTTAATGATAATAATTGATGAATAATATATGAGATGTATATGAGAGGTCTCTAATATGTATTCTGCTGTTTGGTATTTGTAAGAGTAGAAAATTGGTTAAAAATCACTTCCAAATTGATTTTCAAAAGAATTCCAATCGAATAAGGAAAGTTGCCTTCGTGCACGATTTTTTTTTTTTTTTTTATCTATGCACAATAGTTAGTATTTTGACCATAATTTTCATTCCAATATTCGATTGAGGCGATTTAAAGTGTTGGAAAGATAACTCAAAGGATTACAACTTTTATAGAATATAATTTTTCTAATTCGGACATTTACTATGCCAAAAATGGGTTTCAATTTTCGACTAAAAATCTGGAATATAACTTGTGCGGTTGGAAATTGATTTTGATAATATTTTGATCATATTTCTTTCCTTTTTTTGAGTTCCAATTCCATCCATTTGTCTCATAGCAATCTTTAAAGTATCGTCTTGTGATCCGAATCAACTATTGAATATTTGTAATTTGGTACTCAAATTTTGAACTTTGCCCCTTTTCCTTGATTTTTCTTTTGTTTCTTCCAATTTCTCGTTCAACCATTGAGTTTTATCTATATAATATAAAATACAACAATTTAGAATATTTTTTATCAAAAGAACTACCAAATATCGATAATTTAAGCTCTCGAATAAGTGTATAAAATACACTTATCAAATATCCCCAAACTTAAACATTTGTTTGCCCTCAAACAAAATTATAACCTAAATAATATAAAAAACACAAACATAAGAAAATATTTGGTTAGACAATTTAGCTTTTACCTCAAGATTTGAAGTCACCATATAAATCTAGAAACTGTTTCAAAGTCATAATATCAAATCAATATCCACTCTTCCAATTCAAAATTGATACGTGTGTATGAAGAACTAAGTAGACAATCATAAATTTACAAGTTGCTTCAATTCCCAAACATTGTGGTCAAGTATATCCTTTCAACTCTTGTATGATTCACACACCACCAAACTTATTCTTTTTACTATTTTCTTGGTGTGCAATGTAAGGTTGAATTTTTCATTACTATCATTATCCTCTATAGTTCAGGTGGACTCTACTAATTGTAAGTCAACCCATCAATAAAACAACGATTCTCCAATTTGATTGCTTTGACATCTAGGACTAAACTAGGCTAATAATCCATCATCAAAAGTCAACTTTTCTCAAATAAGTGTTTGGGGATTGACTAGGGCATTTGGTGCATCTTATGTTTCATGCACCCACTTTTTTCAAATTTTCCTTTTTTTTTTTTTCACTCTCTCTTTCTTAAGCTTTCTTTTTTACCTATGTAATGGGCTTTTAGCCGATGACTCCCAAATCAGATGATTTTAAGGCACCGGGTATTTTTTTTTTTTTGCACTCTCTTTCCCTTAAACTTTCTATACGACCCATGTAATGAGCTTTTGGCCGATGACTCCCAAATCAGATGATTTTAGGACACTAGGTTGTAAATATCCTAATAAACTTAATAACTCAAGTCATAAAGACTACGAAGAGATGCCTTTTATACACTTTTCTATCCTGATTAGTGCAATACCCTTCATTAAACACATATATATAATCAAAACGACCTTTAACTTACGACTTTTGCCCAATGTTATCCTATTAATCTTAGACAATTCACACATAAGTTTTCACACAAGGAATTCCAGTTAACATCCATATCTTCCTACAACCGTAAAATCATCTCCAAACTATGCTAAATTTGGTCTAATGATCATTAATATATGATAGTTTTGGGTACATTATCTATGTTCAATCCATCAACCTATCCAGCATATGAATCAACTTATTGCATCATGATGGAAAATGCAATTCTAATACGCGTATAATATCAAGTTTTGCAGGGTTAAACATCAATCAATCTAGCATACAACATATCCACCGTTCATAAATCCATACCAAATCTCAAATTTAATCATCATTGTCGGTTAGACTTTCTAATCCAGACAAGCACACAACGTAAAACAAGAATATATATATTTTTGTTGAAATTTTTCATTTTTTTGTATTTTTCTATTATATACTAAAGCAATAACGAAAAACAAACACACAGACACTAAAAAATACACGAAAAGTAAAAACTCAAAGTTTTTTCCACCCCCAAACTTAAAATTGATATTGTCCTCAATGCTATAAATATAAGTAAGAATATAAGGGGATGAGGAAGAAAATGAAGAAGGTACTCCCCGAATTTTTTTGTTAAATGTGCGAGTTATTTGTTAATTTAACGCAACTTGAATTTTTCTAAGCTCCTTCCGATGTCAATATCCATGGTACCTATCAAGTGGGAAAAAATCAAAATAATAAAAAGAAAACTCATTTTGACTCAATTAATGTTTTCCTTTCACTGGGCTAAGTATCAATGATGAAGATGACCTCCAAACTGAATTGAAACATGAATATAACTAATGCAATCTATAAGTCAAGAATAACACTACATGCAATGGAATATGGAAAGCAAAATAAATAAAATGGTTAGAAAATTGCCTATCAACAAGCGCTTAATTTATAGTCTTTAGCTAGACTGTATGGAATGACTGATCATGGTGGTTCACACTGGAATCTTTCAGCCTTACAGTTCTTGCAATTTCTAGCTTTACATCATCTTTTTGCCCTCAAAACCTTGAGCTCTCTATTCTCCTCTCTAGCAAGGCTCCCTAAATGTTTAGGCTTTGTCTCCTTCGACTTTTGATGAATTTCTTCAGCAACATATTTGGCCTCCTCTAGGACTAATGGTGGATTATGTAATTTAATGGTCTCATGTTCGTCCTCCACCCTTACAGTCATCTTACCCTTCTCCATGTCAATCAAAGTTCGACTTGTTGCTAAAAAGTGTCGACCTAAGATAATTGGCATATTTTGGTAGTCTTCGGGGTCCATAATAAGGAAGTCCGTGGAAAATATCAGCTTTCCAACCTTGATGAGCACATCCTCAACCTTACGTCTTCGAGGTCCATAACAAGGAAGTCTGCCGGGAATATCAGCTTCGCAACCTTGATGAGCACATCCTCAACCTTGCCCCATGGATATTTGATGCTCCTATATGCTAGCTAGGGATGGCAATGGGGCGAGGTCGGGGCAACCTTTCCCGTCACTTGTTTAAGGCGGGGCGAGACGGGACGAAGCCCTTGCCTCGTTTACTACCCCATTTAATTTTGTTTTCAAGTTTTTGATAATTTATTTTTATTGCCTCCATTCATTAGACTTATACAAATAATTTTAGTTTTCATTTTCTATTAGAACTAATGAAATTTCGTATAATTTTCCATTTAAAGTATTGAATTCTAAAAATAAAATTAAACGGGGTGGGGCACCCGTTATCCATCCCCACCCCGAGGTAAAATTCTCTGTCTCGTCCCCAACCTGAATACCCAATTAAGCGGGTTATCCTCACCTCGTTCGGGGCAGGGCCCCACAGATATCGAGTTTGTCGGGATTTTTTGCCATCTCTACTGCTAGCCGCAGTGTCATATTCGATCATTTGACTTTCCCAATTCTTAATTTCCTAAAAGTAGGCAAAGGTATTAAGTTTACACCTGCACCTGTATCACATAAAGTACTAAAATGAAATCTTTCGCCTAGTAAAATAGATAAAGTGAAACTCCATGGGTCATTGAGTTTTGGCGGCAATTTATTTTGTAGTCTTGCACTGGTCTCATCGGCCAATGCCACTTCTTCCCAATCTAGAGGTTTTCTTTTCTTAGATATCATGTCATTCAGGAACTTTGCATATATCGGGATCAGTCGAATTGCATCGATGAATATGATGTTGATGTGGAGCTTTTTCAGCATATCCAAGAACTTCTCGAATTGATCATCGAGCTTTCTCTTCTATAGTCTTTGTGGTAAAGGTAGTGATGATACAAATTCTTTAGTAGGAGCAGTTTCCTTAACCTTTGGATTCTCCGATGCTTTTTTTGTCCTTGCTTCTTTGTTTTGTTCAAATTCCTCCAATTGCTCCTCAACTGCGGTATGTACATTTTCTTTTGTAGCAACTGGTCTCTTTACATTAATCTTTAGCAGTTGAACTCCACTACGAGTAATTATTACTTCAATCTGATCTTCTTCTACAACCTTCACTGCCATTATCTGCTGTTTGGGATTTATCTCGGTGTACTGGGCAATGCTCCTGGTAGTCTATCTGAAAGTACTTTCGCTATTTTTCCAATTTGATTTTCCAAGTTCTTGATGACAGCTCTTTGAACTTGGAAGGTTTTGTATGTTCTTTGCATGTATTGAGTAGATATCTCCGTTAATTTAGTAACAAGATTTTCTAACGAAGATCTATTTTCAGTTTGCCGTGGTGCGGTCTGAGTACCCTGGTTATTACTCAACTGAAAACCTAGGTGATTTCTCCAGCCTGGGTAATAGGTGTTAGGATTTAGATTGTGTTGTTGCCTTTGAAAATTTTGAGTGTAGTCACATCCTCCATTGTCTGAACAAAGGGAGATCCTACATTACAATCAACACTTTCGTGGTTCCCTCCACAATGTTTGCATTTCGGCCTTATTGCATGGGCTACGTATGGGTAATAGGTGTTAGGATTTATATTGTGTTGTTGCCTTTGAAAATTTTGAGTGTAGTTCACATCCTCCACTGTTTGAACAAAAAGAGACCCTACATTACAATCAACATTCTGTAGTTCCCTCCATATTGTTTACATTTCGGTCCCATTGTCTGGACAATGTTCATTTGATCCACCTTCTATGCCATTGATTCCAACTGTGCTGAAATTGCTGTCAAAGAATCAACTTTGAATACCCCAGCAACTCTCTTTCCACTAGTCCTTTCAGTAGGCCAAAGTACACTAGTGAATACCAGATCCTCCATGATTTGGTAGACTTGATCCACAGTTCTTTTTGTGATAGAACCATCGCTTGTAAAGTCTACGTTAGCCTACTTATCGAATTCAGACTAATCTAGAAGTACTGCACCTGAAGCTATATTTGCAATCCGTGTTGTGGAGTAACTACCTCATTTGGAACATAGTTTCACAAGCCTTTGAATAGCATTCTGAGTCAAGTTGTTGAAATGTGGTAATCTCGTCCCTCGGATTTGCAATCCTTTTCGACATGAAATATTTGCTAAGAAATTTCTGACTTAATAGTTCCATGTAGTGATACTCTGAGGTGTACAAGTGTCTAACCACTCTCTGGCTGAGTCTCTCAATGTGCATGGGAAAATGCTCAGTCCGATTCCTTCATTGGACGCCCCGGATACTCGATAGTTGCACACATATCTAAAAATCTTGATATATGAGTGTTGGGATTCTCCGTAACTTTCCCAAAGAATTGTAGCGCGTTTTCGAACGCGATGATCACATCAGTCCTCAGGTGGAAGTTTACTTGACCAAATGCTAGATATACTATGTTAGACTAGCTTTCCACAATCGGTGGAACTATATACTCCCCCATTAGCCTTGCATTTTCATTAGCTGCAGCCACATTTGGTTGTGCTACTTTCAGATTTGCCCCAAGACTATTTGACTCGGATTTTCCCCTGACACGTCTTCTTCTTACTATTTTTGGCGTGTTTCCAACTATTATCTTTTTCGAAGGTTGAATGTTCGTTAGATCTTTGGGTCAAATTGAGCAAGATCACCGGCTCTCGAAATTCGTATACAAGGTACTGAAAAAGAAAGCGGGAAACACATCAATATTTTTCTAATATAATAAACTAAACTAAAAAAATATTAAAATTCAGATTAAAGCTAAATTTCACTAAACTTATCAAAAAAAATATTCCCTGACAGCGGCGCCAAAAACTTGATCTTTTGAAAACTTGCAAGTGCATGGGATCGTGGTTAAGTAATATAATGATGAATAGAGTGTCGAACCCACGAAGACTATGTGTCTCACCAAGTTAAAATTAGTTGCAACTTTAATCGAATAACAAACAAATTTTGTGATTTTTCTATACTAATTCCTAAATTATCAATTAAACTAGTGAAAGTAAATGTGATTTTCAAATATGTGAGATGCATTGCTAAGATGCCGAATCCTCCTTATTATTCAATTTTTAGTATAATAATTAAAATGACAATTTGAAATCATTCATGTTTGTCAATGTTCCTAATTTAATTNAATTATCAATTAAACTAGTGAAAGTAAATGTGATTTTCAAATATGTGAGATGCATTGCTAAGATGCCGAATCCTCCTTATTATTCAATTTTTAGTATAATAATTAAAATGACAATTTGAAATCATTCATGTTTGTCAATGTTCCTAATTTAATTGAAAACCTCTCTCGATAGCGATCAAATCTATTCCCCTCATGTGATTTTTCTATCTCTCGATAAAAGATTCAAACATGATAAATGCAGTAACAAGTGCTAGAACACCTATTGAAACCATATAAAAACTAAAGGTATATCTTTACCCTCTATCGAACCGTACAATGTTTATTATATTGTGCTTAAACCCTATTGTCTCTCTCGATAATAATAAAATTCATTAACAATTCAATTGATGATCAAACAATTGAAAAAAAACGATAAAAAGGATAATAAACATCCACAAATCAAATCAAATTAAGTCAAAATAATTAATTAAAAACCAAAAATTTCATAACAAGGGTTCATCTCATCCTAGTTATGCATAAAACTAGCATAACATATCAAAATTACAAGAAATATTTAAGTGAAAAGACATAACCCGAATTTTTGATAAATTGAGTAGATGAATCTTAAAATCTTGATTCTCTTCAATGATTTCTTAACGAATCTCCACTAGTACCTTCTCTTCTTTGCCCAAAAATCAAGTTTGAATCTTCACTTAATTCAATTCTTACAAGTCCCTTTCAATTCTCTTACAAAAACTATGAATTTTCATCATTTGATGATAATAATTGATGAATATTGAAGTATGAGATGTATATGAGAGATCTCTAATATGTATTCTACTGTTGGGTATTCGTAAGAGTAGAAAATTGGTTGAAAATTACTTCCAAATTGGTTTATAAAAGAGTTCCAATCGAATAAGAAAAATTGTCTTCGCGCTCGAATTTTTTTGTCTCTGCACAGTAGTCAGGATTTTGGCCATAATTGTTCCTCCCAATATTCAATTGAGATGATTCAAAGTACTTTAGAAATGTAACTCAAAGGACTACAACTTTGATAGAGGTAGAATTTTTCCAATTCGGACATTTGCTATGTCAAAAACGTGTCTCAATCTTCGACTAAAAATCTGGAATATAACTTGTGCGATTGAAAATTGATTTTGATCATATTTCATTCTTTTTTGAGTTCTAATTCCATCCAATTGTTTCATAGAAATCTTTAAAGTATTGTCTCATGGTCTGAATCAACTATTTAATAATTGTAATTTGGTCCTCAAATTATGGATTTTGCCATTTTTCCATGATTTTTCTTTTGTTTCTTCCAATTTCTTGTTTAAACATTAAATTTTTCACATCTAAAATAAAATCCAACAATTTAGGATATATTTTGTCAAAAGAGCTACCAAATACCGATATTTTAGGACTTCGAATGAGTGTGTAAAATACACTCATCAGAATTCTAATTAGATAATTAATCTTAATCTAATCACCATTATTTGATGCTACTATGCACGTCAGTTCCACACAAATTCATAACGGAAAAAGAGAGAGGAAAAGAGAGAGAAAAGAAAAGAAAGAAGAAAAGGGAGAGTAATCGTGAGAACAGAGAAAGAGGAAAAGAAAAAGAGAGAAAAAGAAAGAAAAAGAAAAAAGAAAAGAAAAGAAAAGAATAAAGTTTACAAGCACGCCTGAGATCCGTTCGCAATAACTTTTAGTCCTAAATAGCTCAAGTATACGAGCAATTTAACTAACAATGTAACGATTTCTCTAAATGCCAAGTGGTTTCGTATTTTCACTTTTTTATGTTTTAAGTTAAGTAATTTATGTACTATTACGAGAACCTAATTAATAGTGAGAAGGGTCTTGTGGTGATACTATATGATGTTATGTAGATCTGCACAAAAACTAATCATAGGGTTAGAGACCCTAAGTGGAGATTGAGAATGTGTAAGACCTAATTGAGAATGAGACAGTCATATTTCTATCTTGCTAGAAAATTATGTTATGTGCGTAATTTACTTGCCTTTTATATTAAATTATAAGAATACTGACATGAAATATGTACTGAGTGTATTCATATGTTCAATCCATATTCTAAATTATTTTTACATATGCTTGGTTGATCTGAGTGGGAGGTTGAGACTGGTGACAGAGTCCATGTCATTGGATTAAGAATTTTAATATTTTTCAATATTTAGTATTTAGTTAGAAAACTATTTTGCAAATCAGAATTTTATTTATTTAATTCCCAAGATCGATGTTTTATTCTTAAAACTAAGTTTTGGGTTTATATTACAATAGAGGATTTGATTATTTGATGTTTTTATGAGACATAAAAATAGCTTCTTTTATTTCGCACATTTCTTTGAATTTTGTATTGCTCATGAATCAATAAATTTATTTTATGGATAAAGGAACGTTCGAGTAACCTTCTGGCCATAGGTTTCGGGGCGTTACATTGAATATATTGAAAAGATCCATGTATTATTCCATGGAGTGTTTTCATCGCATGGTTTATAACTATTTGTATATCTAATTGCACTGGAGTTTGACCTTAGCCATTGGTGAGTACATGTAGCGGTAGGCGCGTGTTTCAGGTCCGAGACACTGGTAAGGCACGTGTTAAGTGAAAACCGTGGCACACGTTTTGAAATGGACAGAAAAAAGATGTAGCCATTTTTCTTGCAATTGAGAGCTTCGCTTGGGTCATCCTTTCTTCTTCTCATTCTTTGTGAGTTGCAACCGTTGTCACCTTCCTTTGTGGAATAATCCTTTGCGGTTTGTAGGCTAGGAAACAAAAGGCAACACAAGTGTTTTGGGTTGGAGTTTCAATTGTTGGAGTGACCTAGTGATTGATTAAATTGAGCTTGCTTTGCAGCGTTATTGAAGATCATTTGGAAGCTATTTTGATCGACATAAGATAAAGAGGTGTGATCGTTAATTATGTGACTAATATTAGTGTCACAAAATAAAATGACTTGTCAACACATAATCTGTGACTAATAACGTCGGTTGCAACTCAAGTATTGAGTTATGATGGTTACATTGTGATCATGTATTCCAAACTTTTAATCAAATGAGGACTCAAATATTCAGTCTTTACATTCGTTTGTCTAGCACCATGTAACTAAAGAAAACTTTTATATTACTGTTGAAATCGAATTCATTAGCATGCTATTTCTATAACACGCAAAAGCATTTGCAACATGAAAAGAAATGAGAAGTAACGACGAAAGTGGTACAGTAAAAAAGGTAAAAAAAATCCAATTGCCGTGTCATAGAAAACTTGCAAAAACTTTATAAAATTGCATGTGATTAATCAATCTTCCTCTTGTAAAATGTTGGAAATTTTCAAATAATGTCTTGTTTGGAAAGTGGAGGACGTATTTATGAACTTCCAATAGTCAAGGAAACACAAGTAAAGGTTTATGGATGGCGAGGTGGGATCACCGGGGTCAGGTTAGGCTTCAGGACAGCCGCCCAATGCATTTAGGATGGTCAGAAGGCAACATGCAGGTATTCTGCATGCCTGCCAGGTTGACCTCCCATGCTACTGGACGGGTCTCCCATGCTTTTGGACGGGTGCCCCCCGACTCAGCCCAATGCAGGTTATGCTTTGTTCGATATTTTGAAGTTTTTCACCTCATTTTAGCTTATTTAACTTAGAATACATAAAGTTGTGACTCTGGTGAAGGATAATGACTATTGGCAGGGTTGTTTAACAATCTATATATTAGATTATTGATTTCTAGTTTAAAAAATAAGACACCCCTAGCAAACACCAGAACTACTAAACTACTAGCTAAGGCCCTTGTAATTTTTTTATTTTTTTTTCTCAATATTATGTTTTTGCCCCAAGTAAATTTTACATATTCCTACTATTTGAATAAGGTGAGTTATTTCAATTTGCTTGAATACAATAGGAGCAAAACTAATAATATGGAATGTAAACACGTTAGTTATTGTTTTTATGAAACATGTGCTATAATCCAACGTTAGCATCGGGTTAGTAGGTTAGTGATTATAAAAATTAAAGAATGTAATGAACCACTTGGTGTAAGTAAAACTAAATAATAGTGTGCTTGCATAGTACCATCAACAACTTCTTACAAGATTGTAGAATTATAGGTTATATATTTAATTAGTACTATTCCAATTTACTAATTAAGTAATATAACAAAAGAGTACGAGTACCTCTATAGGTTATACACGCAAAAGGGATCTCCTAATGAACCATCTTAGACAATAAACATGAGTACAACATAGGACATATCACTAGTACAGTCATGTTTCACAACTTTCCCAGTACTTACGTAACCATATAAATCCTGATGATTTGAATAGTAGAACCACGTGCCTATTTCTTTGATTCTGAGATACTCATATCCAAACTCCATCCTCACCCACTTCTGATTTACAACTTCAAAGTAAGAGCACTCCATTATCTAAAATGTTGAACATAAAATAGTAAATAAAGATATTCAGTGAGTACACTTCGGTGCATGGGAATGCCACTGCACTAACGATCCATTTTTAACTATCTTTCCGAGCCCTCTCTGATATAGCACATGTACACCAAGTGCTCACACAATATTTACTTCTGGCCACACAAGGACCTATTGGCTAAGCAATACCCAAAATCTGTAGTGTGGGAGGTACCCACGAACTCGGGCCATGCAAGGACCTCGACCACACAAGGACCTTCAGCCAATTGTCGATCAACGGATTCTGAGCTTCTCATAGCCCAATTCAGGGTGTACACATCTATATCCAGGATCTGCATATATCTGATATGTCATATATTTGGCTTTTTTCTAATCATGCTATAAAACCTGCAATCTCATTCCTGTATTGCAAAAATCACAAATTCCTAAACATATATTTAATTTGCACATTCTTGCACATAAAGCATATATTTGAATCTTTAATCTTTCTTATAATCATGCTGTAAACCTGTAATACCTGTTGGGAATATTTTCCCTAAGAGAGGAAATTGAGAAGAAATCAACAATTATGACCA
>CAIGRT010130818.1:0-18105 GCA_903798405.1 Fraxinus platypoda
TACATAACCACTTTTAATAAATAGAAGATATTCTAGTAGAATATTACATTGCTCTAGAAGAGCATATCATTACAATTTTAATATTCTAGAATAATATTGACTCAGTGCTCCCGAAAAAGCATATCTTGAACTATATTTATTTTAAATAAATATGGTGTTGATGTTCTCGAAGAAGCACAACCCACATTATAGAAATATTTTAGAAGGATATTACTTGTAAATCTGCATATTACAAATATTTTGTTACTTCTGAAGTAAGTAGCACAACATTATAATTTTCAATATTTCAGAAGAATATTGATCGATTTCTATGTAAAATCATGAATTAAATTACTTCATTTCTTTACACGTCCATTCTTCTACATACGTATTTATATATTAATGTTCTAATTAAATTTTATTTGCTCCCGAATGACATAATTAAATACAAT
Organism: Fraxinus platypoda; assembly: GCA_903798405.1. Taxonomy (NCBI): domain Eukaryota; kingdom Viridiplantae; phylum Streptophyta; class Magnoliopsida; order Lamiales; family Oleaceae; genus Fraxinus; species Fraxinus platypoda. Next base: position 432 of record CAIGRT010130818.1, read on the forward strand.
GTAACGTGTACATGTTTCGAAAAATATATTATTTTGAATTGGTGTTTATCCGTGAAGGAAAACATTTATCCCATGTCATGTTGTTGACTACTTGATTGATCATTATATGATTATATAATGCTTGATCATATTTTTCGAAATTAAATAATTAAATTATATATTATATTGAATCGAAGTTCAATTTGACTTTATTATTTGACATGACCAATTAAACCATCAATGGATTACTGAAGATGCGAAATTAAAAATTCAAATTGATATTTAATGAAGAATTAGAAGATTTTTCAATTCAATGAAATCTCATATGATGTTTGTTCTCTCTTATGAAATTTTTTCGTTAGCCATCACTAGTTAAAAATAGGGATTGAATTCCCTATATTTTTAAAAATTAATAAAGGTGATAAATGGAGCCCATCATCCTTTATGTTGACCATATAGATATTATTTGTATCTAATAGACATCTAAATATTATTTGTATCTAATAGATTTGATACAAATATTAGCTGATTGCATGGTATTCGCAACCTGAAGTTTGCTAAATTACTACTCAAATTTTAAATTATGATCATAATTTTCAGATTATAAAATTAAGATGGTGTGTCTTGTCAATGCTAGTTGCCATAAATCTCAATATTTTAATAAGTGTTGGTTATAATGTCAATAAATGGTTTAACATCATTGTTTGTTAAACACCTCCAATTAATTTAATTAAGAACAAAATACTTCACATTTCTGTTTAGGAAATGCTATTACGCATTATGTCAATATCATATATTTTTTTCTATTTTAATTGGCTTATGATCAAAGCCTAATTTTTCCATCTAATTATTTTGATAGTTCAGTACATGCAAAATTAATCTACCACAACATACTAAGGTGGAAAGTAAAGAATGCTAAAAATAAATGAGTGGTTTAAACTCTTATACAATATCTCAAGCCCATTAAGGAAGGATATATTTTTTATGAGTATTTAGACATCGTGTACTATAAAACCCCAGAAGATGTTCAAGTATTTGAAAATTGAAATATTTCAATAAATTATGTCGTTATGAGAAAAGAAATAGAATCAAAACAAAAAGTTGTCGGCAATATTTTTGTACATAATGTACCACTTCATATTATGAATAACAAGGATATCGAAATAAATTAGTCAAAGTATATCGATCGAAAAAATAATTAGGCAAATAAATGGACACATTCTTAGCAAATTGAATTTACTAGAGAAACCTGAAGTTTTTGGACGTGCATTCGAAAATCTAAAGGTATATACTTATGCAAAATGAAATAAAAAATCTAAAGTCGTAATATGAAATGTACGACTCTTTACATAATGAATTTCAGAAAAATTTGTGTAAATAAATTAATTATATCAGAATAATTCGTTCTATTGAAAAATTACAAATAATGAAAACAAGAAGAAGTAAATGAAATCGATTCATCCAAAAAAATTTCCTCAGTATGTTTTATTATAGTATTATTTATGATGTAGTCAAAAAATCATACCAGAATAATTGGTTCTACTAGAAAAATTACAAATAATTAAAACAAAAAAAAGTAAATAAAACTGATTCTTAATATGTTTTATTACCGGTTTGACTCTTACAAAAACAGGTAAATAAACCGGTTCACCTCAATTTTTTATTTTTTTTCAATGTGCTTTATTACTGGTTTGACTCTTAAAACTTTTATTTATTCTGCCTTTTTTTTTTTTGAATTTTACCCTCGTCAATTTTTATAATATAGAAGTATTATCTAATATTGCGTACTATTTCGCGCGGATTTGTCGTTAACAATTAAAAAATAATTCAGACGATTGTGTAAGGAACAAACCTCTTGAGACAAAGTCCCAACAATGGGTGCTTTATTGATGAAGATTACAATTGGAAAGAAACAGAATGCCTCCAAGGAGCGCAAACACACGAATTCTAGAAAGAAATGTTTAAAGTTAACTAAGAAATAAAATCACATATTCTCTGTTTGAGAGTGATTGATTCAGGGTCATTTCCTTCTCTGTCTTTTTTTTCTTTTATACTCATTTGCCAGTTTTCCTTATAAAAACCGTTTGAAGCTCCTGGAAACTGTCCATCGTCCTGTAACTACCCACTTTCCCCATCGTGGATGACTTGNGTTAAAACCGTTTGAAAACTCCTGGAAACCGTCCATTGTCATGTAACTACCCACTTTCTCTATCGAGGATAACTTGTCATGAAACTACCATTTTCAATTGCTGCCATTACCCCATTTCTTAAACTTCTTGCAACCGAAATTCTTGGATCGTGGAACATGATAATGTTGCTCAATAACTGCCACTTTGAACAGCAACAAAACGCTATATTCGCTCAAACTTTGGGCGTCTTGAAGGCTTGGGCGAGAATGGGACCGTCGCTCTGAGCGACAACGAGACACTTCATTCGCTCAGATCCTGGGCGTCCTGCAGGCTCGGACGATGATAATCAGTTCGTGGGCTTCCGCTATATTTTACAATGATCTCATTTGGGCCCATTCTTCAAATTATCTAACTGGGCTTCATTTCATGGACTATATAATTGGGCCTCATTTTATTGGACCTCATTTTGTGTGTCAACACGTACCAAACAATCTCGAGGAACGGAGAGTAGGAGTTGGTGAAAACGTGGAGGAGGCAAGACATTGAGCTGCCACTAAGCCTTCTGCCCTCCTCCAACTAATCTATTGTACACTGAAAGGATAAGAAAATTCCACCAAATTTTATTTTAGTACTGAAAATGATGTAAACCATTTAACACAATTTCAACATGTATGACATTATGGTTTACATTTTCAAATAGAATAAGTGGCCATGAGTTCAACGATTGAGAGTGAAATCAAGAAACCAGAAGCCATATCATTCTTGATGCCGGCGAGTTTTTTTCATCTCTTCCATGTCGCATCATATAAAGGAAACCAGTAATAGGAAGCATGGAAGCAGTTTCTTTCTGGGTTGTTTTGGATTTTCAGTTAAGGATGATGTGAAGAAGATCTCTGGCGGCGGCGATGGTGGAAAAGACAAATACGGTGGCCAAAGAATTTCCCGGCCGTATTGGTTCAGAAGAATGAAAAAATCATCCGCTAAAACTGTTCCGATGAACAACTCCAACTTTGCACCAAAGTTGAGGCCAAGCAAGAAAATTGACGTTCCTAAGGGAAATAAGAATTTGTATGCTACAAACGATCAGCTTCCGGCCACCGCCGGTAGCAGCGGAAATAATCTGAATATGGTTATGGCGGCAGAACCTGATCCAGTTGGCCTACATAAATCTACTGAGGTATAAGCGTGCGTGTGTGTAAATATATATATAAATAACACATCCTTTTTAAGTCTTAACTACATATTATGCAATTGTCTTAAGAACCAAGAAAGTATAGATCCCTACAAGCGCAAGTTTTGACAAACCGAGTTTAAAATTGTAGAATGATTAGCCATTTTAAAAGCTTGTTTTCTACTCTTATTTAGAGGTGCACAAACGCAGATTAGCTAAAAAATACCTAAAATAGGGTCAAACGTGCTCTTCACGTGTTAAGGCATATAGCACGAGACGAGGATAGATCCAATTTTCGTCTCTAGATGGAGTCAGTGTTTGTTTGGTAAGACCTTTTTTTTTTTCTGACAACTTGAAAAAACTCTTCGAACAAATTAATTTCCATAAATATTTAGATTAAAAATAATTTTTAAAATCAAAAGTAGCCTTTTACTTTTCAAAAAACTCGACAAATGGGCACTTAATATTTGACTTGAAATTTAAGGGGAAGTTGTTACTGTTACTTCAGGCGACATACCATAACGGTGAGCACATCATCCTTGAAAAGACCAAAAGTTCAAGTGCAGAAAATGGGACAATTTGGTACAACAAAAACCGGTCAACAAGGAAGCAGCTGTCAAAATCAGTGCCTGAACAGGGAATTTATGGCCTTGAGTCAAATGAAAATGATGCCAAATTTGGGTCACTCATTGGGATATCAATTCTAATGGTAATACTTGGAGTTATGTTACTTTGGGGCAAATTATGTGCCATTCTTTGCACGGCCATATGGTTTTACTGCATCACTAGTTTTCGAGCACAACAAAGAAATGAATTCAACGTGAAAAAGGTTTCATCAAAGGAGTTTGATGAATCAAATGAAAAGGAGCATAAGAAGAAAGTTGTGTTACAAGGATTTCTCGAGAGACCAAATCTACACAAGTAAATTCGACAACTTTTTGACATTTTGTTAGGGATTTTGGTATACATGTTATTTGGGTATGGTCTTTCTTCTTCTTTTTCTTCTTTTTTTTTTTTTTAATGTAGAATTTTATTGTTCTCAATCTTTTTCTTGTATGATGATATGGAAATATTTAAGGGCTGTTCTCTTTGTGTTTCAGTTTTGTATTTTGAGTTTTGATTTCATTTTGGGTTTTGTGTTTTGAGTGTTCATTTTGAGAATGTTGAAAATGTGTTCTTTTTGGCATTTTGAAAAATTGTTTCTCAAAACGTAAAATTGAAAACTCGTTTCCTTTCTGTCATTTTCTTTTCTTCTCTAGCCATTGGCGATTTTCGCCCCCTCCATGAGCCGTCGTCTTCTACCTCACAAACCGACCACCACCCACCACCTAGACCACTAGATCCCAACAGTACTCGAACCCCCTCACCTCCCTCTACAACGTCCGACGATTATTTGACCAAGAACCTACCGGAAACAGCACAACAAATCGCGCTACCACTCACAGTTTCGGCCCTATTAATACCGCTGTTTAGAAGTACAAAACCCATCCAATTGGAGTTGTTTTTAGATCAATTGGTGCAATTGACTTGCTACCCATGGTCGTATAATGCTGTTGAAGACTCGTTTGGGGCAAATTTGGCGATTCAATGTAGTGGTGAGGATGAAATGAAGTTTGCACATTCGAACCCGTAGGCTGCGCTACTGGCAGAATTTGATTTTGATCGATTGGGAGATCCATTGGTTGAAGTATGGCAATGGTTATGATTGTCTAGGTGAGGGCTACTGATTGGCGGTGGTGCGCGACCATGGGCGTCGTCGAAACAAGAGTTCCCGACAGTAGAAGTGTACGACAGTTCTGATTTTTGGACCTTTTTTTTTTCTGCTGATTCCGGTGAGTTTGCTGCCGACGGTTAGGTGTATTTTTTAGAGGGCAGTGAGGTGTGTTTAGTGGTGGTGGAATCCGGCGGCCATGGTGGCCGAAAGGTAGTCAGATGTGGTTCCATAATCCGGAATGTTACGGGAGGCTATGTGAGGGGAGAGGAAAGTTTTTTTTTTCAATTTGGGTGAGCGTTTTCCGCGTTTTCCAACTTATTTCTGTTTTGTACTGAAAACGCCCAAAACATCAAAAATGACGTTTTGTGTTTTCAGTACAATTTTTTTTTTTTTGTGTTTTCAAAAANCGGGAGGCTATGTGAGGGGAGAGGAAAGTTTTTTTTTTCAATTTGGGTGAGCGTTTTCCGCGTTTTCCAACTTATTTCTGTTTTGTACTGAAAACGCCCAAAACGTCAAAAATGACGTTTTGTGTTTTCAGTACAAATTTTTTTTGTATTTTCAAAAACGGGTTTTCGAAAATGGAAAAGAGAACGCGTTTTCAGTATTTTGGAAAATCGAAAACAGAAAACGGCCTGAAAACGGTAAAGAGAACATGCCCTTATAGTTTCTACTCTTAAAAAGGAGAGTATATTAATTTATTTATAGTTATTTATTCGAGAGATATTTGCACACAAAAAGTCCTTAATGTATGATTGTATTAACGATCTCCCCTGTTCTCTTCTTCATTGCTACTTAATCCTTTTTTCGTCTGTTGTTAAACTAATTCATGTGACAATAAGTTCCAATCATGTGCAAATGTGGTACTTGGGTTGTCTGATTTGTGGCTGATTGTAAATTAATGCACTAAAAAATATTTCACGTTATTCTAAAATGCTTACACGATAAAGAAAAACGTGAAAAACATCTTAACTTGTGGAAGATGTGCTAAACATCCTCCACTTAATTTTTTTATGATTTATCTTCATTTGCTACATCTTCTCCTGTATATGTGGCCTACAATTAGTGCAGTTCACATCTCTATTGAAGATGCTCTTATTTTTACTTTTTTTCTTGTCACATATATAACAATTTATATTATTGTATTGAATTTGAGATATGAACAACAATTTGGTTAGGAAATTTTGTTTTAAAATAATTTTTTGTCTTTTTGTTCCATCTTATGTAAAACATGTATTGTTGCGATTTTTAAGAAACAGATATGGAATAATATAAAGTAAAATTTCAATATTTTTTATAAGAAAAAAATATGTTTTTGTTTGGTCTTCATTATTTTCAAAATACATTTTTTTTTCTTATTTTCAACCACACATTCTTCAATAATATAATATTACACGGAAACTCAAAACTTTTCCTTATTTTTTTTTTTTTACTCTTAACGGTAATTGAGCATACTCGCGTTGTGCTTCCTTCATCTCCGTCCTCAGACGATTCACCTGTAAAAACAATCACAAAATGTTGAGGGTTTGGAGAGGTACATCACAGAACTTTCATGGAAGAAATATAATATAACCCAGTTAAGCATATAACTCCATCTTATTATACGATGCTCCAAGACACGTTCACTGAATCTACATATTATCAAAATTTGTCTCGACTAAATAAAAAATCTGAACATTCAGGCATGGGCCGTGGTTCGAAGTATCTTCTCATTTAGTTCTTCCTCCCTCTTCTCTTACTCCTGACATCTGAAATTTCAGACAAAAAGAAGGCAGTATAAGGACTAATAGAAGAGTTGGTCATCCATAACATTGTTAGACATTCAGGTTGGATGAATTGTCATAATTTGATAAGTAGATTAGTCGCACAACAAATAGCACAATCCTTGACTGTTGTAGTTGCTTTTTTTTTTTGTCATTAGGATCGATTAACTTATAGCTCGGCGGGCTAAGCTTAAAAAGTCAAAACAAATAATTAATTTATTAGTGAAGGTGAGAAATAAGTTACTTATTTTGACAGTAATGTAAGAGACACTTCAAAAAAACTTTTAAGAAAACCGTTGAGCTATCCAAAAATGTTCTAAAAGAAATGTCACTTATTCTGTGGTCATAAGCACGATCAGGGAGTTCAGTGCATCCGAACTATTTATTAAAATTTCAATGTTTTTTTATAAGAAAAAATATGTATGTGTCACATTTAGAAGCACTTGACACGAAAGTGTTGAAGTGTCTGACTAGAAAGACATGCTAGTGAAGGAGTTAAATAACGATGCAATCTATTTCGCTAATCACAAATGACCAAAGTGGATGACCTAAGTTACATTTTGAAAAGAGAGATTGTTTCAATTGTATCAATTAGTCCAAATAGGTCAATTGTATCAATTAGTTCGATCTGGTTTCACAAAATTTTTACTTTTTTTTTTAAAATCTCGTTTAATTCAACATGTCAAAAACATTGTGAGATTGTTTCAAAATAATAAACATTGACAATTTACCCCACAATTAACCTTGCAATCAAGATCTTTTCATTTCAACCCTAATTTCACCTAACCAATACATATATGCAATATATTTTCAACCATACAAACCAAAATAAAATATATAAAATCAAATAGAACCCACACACCAAACTTCAATAATTTTTCATGGAATCAAGAATATTCTGATACTCTGATTGGTCATGCCTTAGAAGCTTGACCTTAATCCCGTACTTCATGTACATTGTTAATGCCATCTTTGGCACCACCACCTGGTAACGGTAAAGGATGGAGGCAGCGGCGAATTTCATCTGGTAATAAGCAAAATCTTTGACTAAGCACAGTCGAGGGCCGCCATTAAAAGCCGTAAATTTGTAGGCAGATTCACTCATGAAGAGGCCGTTGTCTAGCCATCTCTCCGGCTTGAATTCTCGACAATCTTTGCCCCAAATTTCCTCCATTCTCCCCATTGCATAGATTGCATACAGAACTTTTGTTCCCTTCTTTACCACTGTTCCATCAGGAAATTTATAATCTTCAAGCACCTACAATATATGATTTTTAGGTATATGATTAACTCTTCATCCATATTTCTAATGGAAACTTGATGTTCAATAGAAATCACACTGATTTTAACCTCTAATGAAGGCCACTCATACCATATTTGCAAAAGGCCAAAGATTACTTGAAATAATACTTTCATATGGTCAAGACTATCGTTATAACTATTTTAAAAGTCTTTAAAAGAAAATTTATAAAGTTCATAAAATTCTTAAAAAGTCCATCACTTAAAAAATAATAAAAATATTTAAAAATTCAAATTGAGTAAATACATTATCTCAACTTTAAATATTTAAAATAAAAATCTATCCATTACTTTCAACAGCTTCAGTCCTTGCTAAACGTAGCATTTATGCATCAGGCCTACTGAACCTAATTGACAAAGAATAAAATCATTTGTACAGAAATGGTGTTCCATAATTCCTATAGAAACCTCACATGGGAGGTGGGCTCAACATGAATAAAATATTGAATCATGCTACAAGTACATTAACTTTGACATCAACTTTGACATTGTGCCACATATTGGAGCATGATTGAACATTTTTTAAACACCACACATTTTCCCGCCCATTTACATTTGAATTCACATGGAGTGTCAAACTCCATGTACACTCCATGTGAACTATAGAATGTACAACAAGCCAAATTCTAAAATATTGGACCTCATTTATGTGTGTATTCTGTTCATTTTCTGTTTGTAGAGTGTTCTGTACACACGATAAAGTTGACAAAAGACGGTGGCCGGTTCCGACCCACGTGGACCTCATTTATCGCCTTTTTCGACTGTTGATTATTATTCAATTCAAAAAGTAAGAAAGACTACCAAAATTTTTCAGTACAGGTGGCTTAAATATTATTATCTTTCTAAATTTTCTGTCCCCCATTTTTGGGCCCCAAAACCCTCAATTTGATTCCCCCGCAATCCAAATTGTTGAACTAGAATCAACATTTTTTGTTCACTCTCTCTCTCTCTTGAAATCAACGTGTCTTCTTGAATTGAGATTTCTTTTAGTTTATGCTTGTGAACTGAAATTACCTAGTTACTCGAAGTTCGGAATTCATGTTTTTGAATCGATTATGTTTTTATCTGTATAAGGGCCGCGGCATTCAACTGAATTCTTCGTCTCATTGGTGTTTTGCTTATTGGGTTATTGTGATTTAATGATTTTGCAATCGACTTCGAATACTATACCTCTTTGCTGTGATATTTCACAGAAAAAGCTGTTGGCTTTTTCTTCCACATCTCTCCGCCTCCCTTGCAGTTTCTACTCCCGTGGTGATAATAATAGTTGCTATCATGACCATTATCGACGCAGAAACATCATAACCCGGAAAAAAGGATAATAAAAAATGTGAGATGGGCAATCCTCCAGGTTCAAGCTTGCATCAATGGTGAGAGTTCCCAATACCAATTCGACATAGACCCCAATAACTTTGCTGCCCGACGGAGAGCTAAAAATATAATCTTGAAGCGATTTTTAGATGATGAATTCGATTACAATTCATCCAATGCTGCTACAAGTAGTAGTGCGAATACAAATGGTAATTATTATAGTTCCAGTTTTGCAGAAGACCCCATTGTAGATAAGCTGAGAACTCAGCTGGGGGCGATAAACCCAATCCCAACTCCTCCTCAGATAAACCGCAACATGGTTGGCCTCTTTGCCTTATTCTTTTTCACAGGGGTTGTTTTCGACAAGCTATGGACCTCTCCAAAGAGGAGCAATATTATTAACAGTAAGCCTGGGAGTTGGCCACAGGTGGCTGCCAACCTGTCCATGTTCCTTGAGAGGGATTTGCAGAGGAAAGAGTCTGTCGAGTGGGTGAACATGGTGCTGGGGAAGCTATGGAAGGTCTACAGGGCTGGGATTGAGAATTGGATCGTTGGCTTGCTGCAGCCAGTTATTGACAATCTCAAGAAGCCAGATTATGTGCAGAGGGTGGAGATTAAACAGTTTTCTCTGGGGGATGAGCCCTTGTCCGTTAGGAGCGTTGAGCGTCGTACTTCTCGGCGAATCAACGATTTGCAGTGAGTGTTTTCTATTGCAATGATGTTTAATTCATTTTCAAGAAAATTTCAGCTTAACATACCCATTTTTCTTTCCTTCATAATTGGAGCTTGTTAGTTTCGATAGAACATGGGATGAATTTTGCGAAGGTTATCAAGTGGACGATATAATAGACTGTAAAGTGAATGGAGACCTCTGTAAATAAATATTTGCGATGCTTGAAAATTTGCTTCTGCTTTTTAGCGTAACCTTCAAGCATGTGTATCAACTGTCTCATGTTACCATAGATGTGAATTTAACCTGTCAATTTTGAATTTCCAAAAGTTGAGATCTTCAGACTTCAAGAATGACAAATATTTATGGCTTCAGTATTTTTGTGAATACTGAATGGTGATGATTTGATGTACCTCTAAAACAAGCTCCAAAAGTACAGTGAAGCTCGAGTTTAAATGAACTAGTGAGCTATCAAGTCGTATTGAATTTTGGTATGGAAAATGGAAGATGTTAAAAGCTTTTATAACTATACCTGCAAAGACAAGGTTCATACATAGCACAAGTTAAAACCAAGAAACAGCAACAGAGGTCTAGACAACAGAGAAAGTAGTAAGCCTCTGTTTGGCTAATTTGTAAATGATTTATATCATTTGTAAATAGTCAAACTTTATTTTCAACCACACATTCCGATGGACCCACAAGTACTATCCAGCACTCATTTCTATCTATTTATAAATAAACCGTTTATATATTTTTCTCCAACGGAGGCTAAGTTTTGAATATGGTAATTGTTATAATGATAACTGTCCAGATTTGGAAACTAGAAGCCTACGGTGTCTAGAAACCTGTATGGAGTTATGTCCAAGCAGTTTCTTTTTTAATCCCATATCATGCTAAACAATAGTTCATAACTTTTCACTACAGATTTTGGTTACTTCTACTTTGTTGATTTATTAAACGTACCATTTCTCACTGCCATATATTCACAAGATTTGCATGGTCGATATTCACTGACTCATAATTCAAAATATATAGTTTGTCTTGAGTCTCTTGACTTCAGAGTTGCATTTAACTTAATGATGATTTTGTTTTCCTGCTATCAAGATACCAGATAGGCCTCCGTTACACTGGTGGTGCACGAATGCTTTTAATGCTGTCACTCAAATTCAGCATTCTTCCCATTGTCGTGCCAGTGGGTGTGCGAGACTTTGACATTGATGGAGAACTGTGGGTAAAATTGCGACTGATTCCATCAGAACCATGGGTCGGAGCTCTTTCCTGGGCATTTGTTTCTCTGCCGAAGATAAAATTCGAATTGTCACCATTTCGCTTATTCAATCTAATGGGTATGTAATAATTTCATATCTTGCACGATTTATTTTTCTAGAATATGACTTCAAAGTCATGAATCACTGTACAATCAATGCTGAGTAAGGGAAACTGAGTGTTTTTGCAAAAAAAGAAAAAATAAATTGGAAGAGCAGAATTGAGGTGCACTAGAAAGGGCATGTCACAGTAGTTATTGAATTTGTCAATCCATGACCCCCAGGCTGGATCTATATACTTTAGTATAGTATATAGATGGTCAATTCTGCCTCTTGTAAAAATTATGGACAGGAAGTGTAACAGAGGGTTAAAACTTGAAATTTGGTAATTGACTTTCTCTAGTAATGATATAAATGAGTTAAAGATTGGGATTTTTCACCTGTATGTTTTAATTTTTAAGAAGTCTATTAATATAATTTTGATGTTTAACTAACCTGCCTAACCTATTGAGATTGATTATATATCATTTTAGTCAGCCTTCTTTTTGCCATATGTTTTTGTGTAATTCTTGTAATTGAAAAGATTGATAGGATTCATTTACCCCGATATGATACTAATTTTTTTTTCTTAATGTTTTCCTTTTTCATGGTTGTTTGGCAATACTCAGCAATTCCTGTCCTCTCAAAGTAAGTGAATTTTTTCCCTGGCTACTATTGAGATTTATTGGAACTTGTCCCTCAATGCTGTAACTGGATTTTTTTTTAAATTCTAGTTTAATTAGTCATTAATATTGTATAATTCATCATTATTTCTATTGCGAATATTGCCTTTTAATGTGGTAAACCTAATGATGATTCAAGAACTTCTCTTGCTTTACTTTTTGACCACACTTTTTTTCTGTTTGATTTGTAAATCTCAGTCCATTTTCAGCTTGATAATAACTTGATCCTAGGTGTTAAAAATTATGTTTTCCTTTGAAACACATTAGATCAGTGAGAGTAATTTTCTTTTACTGAACAATGTCTTGGTTAATTATGATACTAAATTTTTCTTTACTGTAAAATTTGAGTGAGGAACTGTGAGATCCAAGAAGATAAATGCCTCTCTAAAAGAAGAAAGATAGAGGAACCAATTTTCTCTCCCTCTAAATTTTGTTTTGCTTCTAATTGAGTTGACGTGAACTGCAAACAACGACAGTTTACTGTTAAAATGGCTATATATAATTTAGCTTCCTCTGCAGTTGTTTCATCTATGAAATTTGTGAACTCATTCTCCGTTCTGTACCCAAAACTTGTTCGAGTTTCTTACTCCTGTGCACTAGCATATCATTTTTCTAAATTACGTTTTGATAGTACATATAATTATCATATCTTTATTTTAGTTTAACTTAATTGCTCACTTTATAGGATGAAATTGTAAAATTATCGGAACTTGCTGCTATAATTCCAGAAACACGAATACCTTACACTTGATTTTCTGTACTTTCTGTCAGCTGTTCGCAGTTTCTGTAATGCAAATTTGTCTATTTTACTTTTAATGTTTCTCTAATTATATATCAAATTTAACTCTTAATCTGAACTAAATATTTTAGCTTTCCAGGTTTTTGACGAAACTTCTTACTGAGGATTTACCTCGGCTATTTGTGCGCCCAAATAAGATTGTTCTAGATTTTCCAAAGGGAAAAGCTGCTGGACTTCCAAGTGATTTAAGATCTGGAGAAATTCAAGAGGGAAATAAGGACTTTGCCGCAGAATTGTCGGTTACTCTTCTAGATGCACGGAAACTCACCTATATTTTCTATGGTATGAATTTTCCTCTACATTGTGGCGTCTAAATATCATATTTGTGTACCCACTTTGAGTGGAACATTTCTTAGTTCGTTGTAAGTTGGGATTAGCTTGTCTACAAGTGCGGCTTTCTGATTCCCTTAACTGTTCTTTGCTCCTTTCATAGTACTGTATCTGTATGACAATGGCTATCGTTCCTTGTTCAGGCAAAACGGATCCATATGTTGTTCTGAGATTGGGAGATCAAGTAATACGCAGTAAAAGGAACAGCCAAACTACTGTCATTGGACCTCCTGGTGAGCCAATCTGGGATCAGGTGAGCTCTTTTTCTACATCCAATAATCTGCTGAGTCACGCCCATAAAGAACAGTTCAATTAATATGTGTAATATTATAGTCAGAAGTTACACATGTGCTGCCAACGATAATGCACTTTTCCCTTTTCACAGGATTTTCACATGTTAGTTGCTAACCCTGGGAAAGAAAAATTATACATTGAAGTAAAGGATTCTCTTGGATTAGCGAATTTTACGGTCGGTACTGCCGAGGTAAGATGCCTTAAATTTGCAAATACTACCACTTATCTTTTCATGGCTTATATGACAATCAGACTGTGATCCTTCCTAGCAGATCTGTTGGTTCTTTTATATGAAGTATACAAATTGCAACTTGTTGATATGGAAAAACATATCACCTCTGTTTCAAAACTAGTAACTTACTTTTTACTCGGCCCAAATATTTAGGTAGTGTTCAAAGAGAAATATGGCCTGAAGAGAGGTCAAGATTTGTCTTTAATTCTTAAGTTATATGAAAGGCAAAGAGATAAGGACTTACAACTAAACCGAAAAGACAAGGACTTGTACAGTATCTTGATGCGAACGTATAATCTTAGAGAATTCTCCAGTATTACCGGCACCACATCTCGCTCTCATGACTTGCTCCATCATGCACATCCATAACGATATGGATTTGTTTTAGAATTATTCTAGTTGTACATCAAGAATTGTACACAGGGGTCTACACCCCTCTCACATGGGGGTGGGACCCAGTTGTGTAAAATATTTTTTTATTTGAGCGAGCCCCACCCCCATGTGAGTAGGGTGTACACCCCGATGTACACGGTNTAGCAAAACCGTTTGTTTTATAGATATTCTTTTTCTCTGTGAACTTTCACTATAGCATTTCCCTAAGTAAGTTGCCCTATCATGGGCTTTCTGGCATCTTTTTACTCTGAGATATCATGAAATAATTTCATCAACCATATAATATCCACATCGCCCAAACACTTCGGTACTTTGGTAGGAATTGCATGTGGACCAATTGTATTTCTCGTGTTCATCCTCTTCATAACCTCCCTCGCTCATAGAAGCTGAATTCTTCTTGTAATCAACACTATTAAATAATTTGTTGAAACTATTACTCCATTTTCTGTGATCTCATCACCAAGACCGAAATGTTTGGTGTTTCATCTTTAATACACTTGGAACTACACTTTAGAGCTTCAAAATTCCATTTCTGGGAAATTTTCTTGAGATTCAGCCCCTGTTTGGTAGGGATTAAAATCACCTTTTTAGTATATTTCGATTAAAAATTGATGAAATGTGTGGTAGAAAAGTTGTGGGTCCCATGAAATATTTAGTTAAAATTAATTGTTGACTTTGATTTAGATTAAAACCTATATACCAAACATGGGCTTAGTATTCTAGAGGGAAAAAGAGGTTTCTTTTTTTTTTTACTTTTAGAATATATTTTCAATTGCAAAATATTATGTCAACAAATAATGTCATACCACTTGTCATGGTTTTCATTTTTTTTTTTTTTTTTTTTTTTNGTAAGGTTTTTTTTTTTTTTTACTTTTAGAATATATTTTCAATTGCAAAATATTATGTCAACAAATAATGTCATACCACTTGTCATGGTTTTCATTTTTTTTTTTTTTTTTTCTTTTCTGTTATTGTGTTTGCTTGGCTTATTTCTCCACGTTGGTTCATCTTTTTGAAGAACATGTTACTTTTTTGCTAGACTATGTGGGCATTATGAAACTGACCTTGTCAAGAAGCCACAAAAGGATATATTGACTTAAAAAAGTTCATGTCCAACCTCCTGATTAAGTACTGATTCCAGGTTGATCTTGGATCTTTGAAAGATACTGTTCCAACAGACAAGATTGTGGTACTTCGAGGAGGGTGGTCCCTGTTTGGAAAAGGAATTGCTGGAGAAATCTTACTGCGATTGACATATAAAGCATATGTGGAGGACGAAGAAGATGAAAGAACTGAAAAAAGTTATAGAGATACAGATGCTTCAGATGATGAGCTTTCTTACGAATCGGATACTTCAACATCTGAGCAGATTGGGAAGGAATACTCAATTGGAACAGATGCAGAATCTTTCGTGCATGTTCTAGCAGCTTTACTTGCAAGTGAGGAATTCAGAGGGATAGTGACATCAGAAACAGTAAACACCAAGTCTCCAGATGCCAGGGCAGATATGGAGACCACACCAATATTGACTGCTGGATCCAACAAGGAAGTATCAGAAAGTGATTCTGGTAATTCGAGAGGTATTTTTATGATTTTCCAAACATATACGAAGTAATTATAATTTAATTGAACTCTTCAAGTTTTTCTTCTTTATTCAGAGTGCCACTAAGGATACCTCGATATGCAGGATCGGCCTTATTTTGGCTTGCCGTGATTACTAGTATCTCAGTCCTTACAGCTATAAATATGGGCGTATCTGGTTTATTTAATCCTTGATGTGATGTCGGTCACATGAAATTGCTAAAGAGGTACCATTACATTCTACTTCAGTAGATTATTAAATCCTGATATTTCTTTTGGGTGTCATGCCTGCGGTGAATCATATTTAAATTGTTTCCTTCACTCATATTATTCTTTGCGGGTAAGTTGCTAATGATTCACGCGCATTCCTGAACCAAGTCTACACAATTCTACATTTTGATCCACCAGTTATACAATAATAGGTATAAAGCTGACTATTAATTTCTGACTTCAGTTAACTCGAAAGTGGGTAGTCATTAAGAGAAGCGTCTGTTGGATATTTGGTTTTGAACCATGTTTTATTTAATTGATAATTTTATGAGAAACCAGGCTTCGGTTCTAAATTTCTAATCCCATTGTTTGCTGGCTATCTTACTCTATGGCAGGATAAGGAAGATTGCATCTGGATTATCTTAGAGAGTGGCACATCATATGGGGTTGAGTGCTAATTCTCTCCATTGGAACTCCCCAAATAACTGTGAGAGAAGGAAAATATGCAGAAACAGAAAATAACAATCCACTACATTTTCCTTACTAGATTAATGGTTTTAGGCAGAGAAATTCAAATTTTGGTCCTTTCATACCTATCATGGATTGCTTTATACCATAAATTAAATTGTGTACATGAAACATTATACAAGGTCTATTGATTGCCTTTCAGGAAGAAAAGAATGAAAAATTATTCTTCTTTAGTTAATTGCTCTCAACGGCCTGCCCAAACTATTTTATGAGTAATCTCGCTAAAATCGTAAAAGGTATTGAGCTCGAAGTCTTTG
Source organism: Fraxinus platypoda (assembly GCA_903798405.1). Taxonomy (NCBI): domain Eukaryota; kingdom Viridiplantae; phylum Streptophyta; class Magnoliopsida; order Lamiales; family Oleaceae; genus Fraxinus; species Fraxinus platypoda. The sequence goes on from CAIGRT010130818.1 coordinate 17,076, forward strand.
AATCAAGTGATTTGGTTTTAATTTTATTTTTTGCTAAAGATTTTAAATTCCATGCGATTTGATTTGTCAAGTCATATATAATCATTCTTTTTGTAATTACAATCCCTTTTATAAGCTCAAAATTGTGTACCGTCTGCTATTCAAATCCTGTAAACAACAGATGGTGAAAATTAATGGCTAATTAGTAATTACAAATGTTTTTGAAAAATGTGCATTAATGTATGCAGTGTCGGAGTCAGGATTATTGCTCGGTGGCAGAAAAAATATCGAAGAGACAAACATATATGTAATTATGTAGCAGGAATGGTCGCCGTGCGCCTCCGCCACTGCCAAGGGGCCCGTATGTCATGGACATTCATAGATACTTTTCTCATGTTTATCTATATCTACACTAAATTAAAATCTCAAAATGAAAAAAAAAGGTTTATAGCCAATATCGTCCATTGAAGGTGAACAATAATGCTACATGTATAGGGCTGACGTGGTCCTGTATGTGCAACATAACTCGAAGGTGAATTGCCCCTTTAAATTTCATTTGATATCTGCACATAACAAGAGATTTGACATTTGCACATCAGATATGTTGTCTCGAAATTACTGTCTCGTTAGTTGTTCCACCAATATATTTTTGACATTTCAGAACATCAGAAAGATGTAAAGGTGTAATGCGTTGAGATCTCAAAAATTATGTTATCATCTCATTTGCTATGAAGAGATGATGTACTAAGGTATCAAATATGTATTGATGAGACTCTCAAGGAGACTACAACTTGTTGAGATATTTCCGTCGAAATAGATAATAAAGTCTCCAAACAAGGAATAAATACAAAAAACACAAGAAGAAAGTGAATAAATGAAAAAGATTTGAATCGCAAAGAATGTTATCCTAAAAGCTTTATTTGCGTCCTCTAGATAATGAGAATGCTAAAGGACCAACAGACAATTAGCTTTAGAGGATTTCAAGTCAAGAACCGGGCTGCAAATAGCACTTTTGAAACCCGGAAATAAGAAACAAAAAAGAGAAATCTGA
>CAIGRT010130819.1:0-14513 GCA_903798405.1 Fraxinus platypoda
ATCTAAAACAAAAGCAAAAACACATACTCATGTTTAATCCCATCATTTATCTTTAATTTCATCTTTTTTTTATTTATATTTCCAACTTGAATTAACCAAGTACACATATATAAATGCAAAGAATAAGAAAAATACAGTCACCGCCTTTCACCGCCTACATTTTTTACCAAATCTTTATAATTTGATTCTCCCCCCAGCGTTTTGTTTCTTAAGTATCAAAAGAGGGATACAATGGGAAAATGAAATACGTCCGGAATGAACAGTAAATGAATGATTCCCTCTTTTAATAGAAGAGGGATAAATTAAGGCTAATTGAGCTAATTTTTATCTAATTTAGTGCGATTTTGATAATTTGAAGACACTCTTTCAGATTATATAAATACGAACGAGATTGAACTATGAACAAAATGATTTTTCGAGCCACGAATGTGTTCTTAAAACGAATTTGCTCATTTCAATGGTGTTTTAGAGAGTCAGCAAATGTCTTCCAGGATATGACGAATTTTGTCTCTTACAAAAGTAGTATAGCAATCAGTAAGAGTTCTAGAGCTTGTTTGGGATGAATTAAAATCGAATTAAAATTAAAAATATAGCCGTTATTGAGTCCCACTCGTCTTATAAAAGTCAATAATAACGGTTAATTTTTCAATTTTAATCCGATTTTAATTCCTCTCAAACAAGCTCCTAATGAACTCAACTTTATGTTTCATACTCGAAATACAGAAGCGGAATGTAGAGAGAAGGGAAATTCAAAGCTAGAATTATTGAATTTGAATGGATTAATTTTTCGAGTAGAAAGATAGGCTATTTATAACTTGTTCGTGACCATTCAAACAACATAAAAGCCTCTTCAAGAATAGTGGTGATTGTGAACAAGGTGTTTTTGTCCAAATCAAAAATCGACGTTTGTTATAATCGATCACATATGTCGATTATAGAAAACATATGTCTGTTATACAAATAAACATTGGTTACACCCAGAAAAATTCTGCAGAAACGGCCAATTGTTCAAATTTTAGACTGTTAAAAATAATTCCATCTAGTATCCAAAGAATTTGATTAATTACAATTTGGCCTAAAAATAAAAATTTAAATAAATTTTTATCAATAAGATATATGCAAGACAAAGTGTTATGCATCGAGAATGCTCATCCCCATTCAGCACGACAAGGTCGTCAACAGCTAGATGTGTGGCTCATTTTATCAAAGTCTACTAATGATGTGATCATATGCATGTGCTTTCTAGCATCCTACCCATAAGTGTATGCGTGCCAATTGTTTAGACTTGTTGGCCTAAGAAGGAAAAGACGGTTGCCTTGAGGTGTGGAACCTCGATATCTAAATTTATGATCTGTGAAAGTTGGCGACAGAGTAGGACGCTCAAATGTGCGTTGTTGGTTGTGGAAGATCAATGGCGTGCATTCTTGTGGAAAAAAAGATTTTGGACCACAAACATATTGGTAAGGAATCGAAACTAATGAAGAACGCTTTGGTAATGGATGTGAACGGCACACGTTTCACGAATGTGTCTACGTGCTTTGTCAAGTTTGTTTCATGGAGCGTACATTGTAGAGCACAATGATGGAGATTGTGTATTTGCTTCGACATGTGTTGTGGTGCTGAGGTTTACAGCCGTCCACCCGCAGAACTAGTGTTTATGGGGGCATATGATGAAAATTGGTAGCGGATGAGGTATATGCAGAGTTAATACGGGTAGATGTGCGAGGTAGAACTGTATGGATACTCGTCTATGAGGAGATAGTGCTGCCATTAATCTTTCAATGAGAGGAATGCGCGTTGATGCGAAGTTCACTTCTCGCTACGAAGACATAAGTGAATTCAAATGGGGAAGAATTTCACGCATCGAGAATGCTTATCTTTTCATTCAGCACGACAAGGTCGCCAATAGCTAGGCTTGTGGCCTATTTTACCAAAGAGTTCACTAATGATGTGATCATATAATTGTATTGTCTAGCATCCTCTACCCATAAGCTTGTGTCTGTAAGTTCTCAAGGCTGTAGGCCTACTAATGAGAAGAAGGCAGCCTTGAGGCGTGAAACCTCAAGAGCCAAACTTGTAGTTGGTGAAATAAGGACCCACACCCGCAGTCACAACTGAATCGACTCGGACAACGCATGCATGTGGTTCAATTCAATGGTACTTTCCACAAAATTGGGGGCCCTTTAGGGCTCAAACCAAAGGCCAAAATTGCACCATATATACCATTCATTTTCCCAACAATTCCATCAAATTCTTTATTTTTCTAAGTTTCAAGTGGGTGACTTTGAATTCAAATATTTTATTCACATTCTAAATGATATTAGACAAATAAATATATCATGTTATTCATCTTTCGGAGTAGAATATGAATATGTTTGATTCCGTTAATTTTAGAGTATGGGTCTGACATTTTGTAGTTCTTTTCATGAACTATTACCTAATTTGTTATGTTTTGTGTTTAATAGGTAAAACTCATGATTTGATGAAGAATTGGAGAAAAATGGTGAAAATGGACTCAATTGTAAGAGATCAAAAGTGCAAATACTCAAAAATTGTGACAAATCTCGCGATGAAATTTTGAGAGTGTTAGGTGTCAATTGGACCAGAAAAGAAGTCAAAGAAATGAAATATAGTCAAAATATTATCAAACATCAATTTCCTGTCGAAAGAGTTATGCTCTAAATTTTCAACATCAAATTGAGACCCTTTTTGGCATGGTAAACATTCAAATTGGAAAAATGATACATCCAGAAGAATTATAGTCTTTTGAGTTAACTTTTCAGCACATTTTGAATAAACTCAATTAGATATCGAGAGAAAGTTATGACAAAAATACTGAAATCTGTCCCATCAGAGAGACCAAGGCACGTGCCTTAACCAAAAAGGTGCCCCAAACAATTCAATGCAATTTTTGTGACATCTTTTAAATATCAAAACTCCACCAGAACATGAGGAACCTCCGTTGGACCTAATTATACATATTCTACATATTTTTTAAGGTGAATCATACAAGGAATTGAAGATTCATAGCTCGATTTTAAGATTCAAGACAAGAACGTGGATCCTTCCTTTCTTCTCTCTTAATTCCGGGTGATTTTTTCCAATTTTTCTTGTGTAATTGAATTACAAGAATGTTAGGCTAAATTTTTAGTTTGTATTGAATGTATGATGAACCTTATTAGTTGTTGACGTCAATTCATAACTTGTTAATTTAATATTTTTTTGGATTTTTGATTATTTATGCATTCATATTGTATTATTTAATTGCTTAGCTATCAATTGGATAACTTGTTGCCTATTTGTAATGTTGGGAGGATCACAGTAGGTAGAACATTGCACATTTAACAGACGGACAATAAGTATTAGGAATAATAGTTATGGCGTATGCAATCTTGTGGGATAAATCCTTTGAATTAATGCATGTTTTTCATATGAATTCGGATTAGGAATATGATAGGACCGTATTAAACATATGTTTAATATATTTTGGAAAATAATATTGAATAAAACCGGATTATCGATTATCATTAACATTAGAAAATAATACTACTTATTATAGGTCGAGAATTGGAAATAAGATTCAGAATTTCAATATATTCATCACATATTTGATAAAACAACTTTATTGCTTTTGCAGTTTAAAATTAGTATAAACTAAAAATAATCTCTTTTGTGTTACAACATTTGTCGAATTTGATAATAAATAGTAAACAATAATTAGATATTATTCCTTGTGTACGATACTTTTAACTCGCTATATTATTACTTGTTAACGATCTCGTATGCTTGCATGATTTTACCAAAAATCTCACTTAATTTTGAGCTCAAAGTTGCCCAAAATTAAATTAAAACCATTTTCCAACATAGGTGGAGGAGAATATAAAGTGATGGATTGTATGGATCTTGAAAACTAGACAAGAACGTGGAACCTGACTCAACTTCATTTGCGAGCCGTTCGAGCAATGGGGCAGGATGCCCACAGTCGGCAGCATACTGGACTTGTGAAATTGATTTAGACTAAAACTCGTGCTAGTATATCACAAGACGTGTAACATCCTGACACATGAGATTAGATCTAATTATCCCATTTTCTAACGTAAGTTCTTTTGTTCTATTTGTTGAAAAATAGGCTTAGCACCCTTCTAAATTAGTACTTTTATTATTTGTTTCTAATAAAATATGCCATCACGCATGGTTTTAATTATAAAAAAAAAAGGTTATGTTATATGTACCGAATTGTTTTACCAAATCTTTTACACCCCACTCATAATAGGAGGTGGGGACCACGGGTCGAGGGTCGACATTATTTAATACATGTGGGGGCCGCGCCTCATGTGAGAGGAGGGACACCATTCGGTAGTCCCTCCTCGGTACAAGAGGCTTTTCCCCAAAAAAAAAAGTGTCAACTCATTATCGATAAAAGTTAGATAATTTTGAAAGTTGGTTAATGATATCTTCTGTAATTTTTCACAACACTTCATTTACGCTAACATAAAATATTTGCTCATGGATTAAATGAATCTTGTGTAACCTAGATGTTTGCGAACTGTAATTACGTTCTATTTTGAAAATATTTATTCTCTAAATTAAAGAGAAGTCGTAAGTAAATATTTATTATGAAGTACTCAATAAGATTAGATAATATGATAAACAAGATTTTTTACCCCTAACTACTTACCAAATCAAAGATAAGTGTTTGTCTTATAACTATTGTAAGTTAATCTTAAATTAGTAAGAAACAAAATTATTAATGCCTTTACCAAACATCTTTTGTGTTATGACTTTAATTTTTCTAGTTTTATTTCATTTTAATTATATTTTCTTCATCTCTCCCAACCAAACAGGCCCTTAAATCTTATGAAGGTAATGGCAAACAAGTTCAAAACTTTATTAATTAACCATGTTTATATTTTAAACCCCTTGAGCGTGACTTGAGATTCATAGAATGATTTGAATCAAAGAAAGCAATTTCTCTCTTTTGAATGGATGAAGGCACATAGCCCCTTGGCTAACGTTAAAAGTAAATTTTTGTTTGCAAGAATGTTAAGAGATATTACTGCTTATTTGTAAGTAAAAAATTACTTATTTCATTAACAATATGATGCTCCCTTTCAATTTGAACAACATTCCTTTGTTTTAAAAGTTGATTTATTCACTTGTACATATAAGTACCACTAATTTGTAAACTTTCTGAGCGTTGTATAATCCTTATTTTCACATAGAAGTTTCAATGCACGTCAAACTTGTTCAATTGCAAGTGACACTAGTGTGTCCTATGAGAATATATTGAAACAGTGCCGGGGCTAGCGTCTATTAAGAAGGGATAGCCAGCTTATTTCGTTTCTAGATCCATTAACAAATGTATGTACAAGGACACGGATGTCGACTCTATAATCGAGCAAATATGCATAGCAAAGGAATGAGAAGACTAACCTCTATAATATCCAGGGACACTTGCTTAGAAGTCATCCTCTAGTTATCTTTTCCTCCTCTGGAAACTGGGCTTCCTCGGCTGGCTTGCTGTTGGACCTTGATCGATAGTATTACCGGGCCCATACGGTATAAGAGGCTTCTTCAAGGATGCACCCATATCAGCATAAACACTGCTTGAGATTGTAGGTGAAACTGTTTTCCTTTTAAGCTGCCTTGGGACTTCCAGCCTTTCAAGAATTCTTGAAGTTTTTTCGTCGACTCGTCTTTTGTTGTGCAATGGTGATTCATCCAGCTTTGGCTTGGAGATACAAGTGGGAGAATTCATGTTGACGACATCAGTTATAACAAGTTGTTCCCACTCCTCTGTAATGCATGCACTCGTTTTATCTTCTAAATGTTTAATATCTAATTGCAGTATTGGTTGGACCTCAGCCGAGGAATCTTGTAGGGTCAATTCTGACTCTGAGGTTGCTTCTTTTGTTTTAGGAGGTATTGCCCTAAAATGACAAAACATATCATGGCAATAACAAAATTTTGTCAAGTAGGTAATGAAAAATCAGATGCTAAAAACCACATTTATTTCAATCACAGATCTGATGAGACGATTACCCAAATTGTAGGCTTTCTTTTACAAGCAAGTTTAGTTTTTGATGGAAGCCTCTCTCGTGCTGGACTGGATTGTACTCACTCACTTCGAGCTGGAACAATAGTTAACATTGCATTATCAACCCAAAGGTTGCACAACACAGAAACTTTCTCTAAAAAAATCAACTAAATTTTTGTCTTCGGCCAGTCGGGTATACGTGTTAGCATGCACTCAGATAACCAATCATTCATTTGTTCGAAATTTGTTCGAAAGAAGATCAGATCAATTCAGTTGTCTTTATCCAGTTAAGTGTGTGTCTCTCTTTCTTTTGAACACCAAGCAAAATATTCATTAATTGAGATCCGCAAACTGCAGGCGATATTGAAAACAGAATACAATCAATCCAGTTCCTATCCTCCTCTCTACTCAAATTAGAAAATTAGTGACTTGTGTTTCTTTGATGTTTAACAATTTCAATCCAGAACGTGTGAAATCATTTATGGATCCCGAAATTTAACCTTGCCCGCGGATTCACCTCCCGAGAATAAATCTAATTCATAAGTTCAATTCCTCCTTAACAGCTTAATTTACAGATATCACTTCAGAGATAGAAATCTAGATGCTCAAATGAAAAGAAACATATTAAAATAACTATGAAAGAAGAAATATTATAATGGAAGAAATCCAACCTTTAGCAAAGAAGCTTGAACTGTGTCTTCAATCTCTTTAGCTAGCGTAGAGCTAAGGAATTGACTCACATCAGGGGTGGGTAAAACTTCCTCTGATCCTGCAAGGCGCTGCAAATTCCAGAATATGTGGAGATTTTTATCGGAAAAAATGATAAAAATATATATATATATATACACACACACAGAGTGGACAGAGGCATACGTATTATTTCTTTTCTTTTGGACTAAATAAAACTCGAGACATTCTTAGGAAAAGATGGACATTAAATTTAGTATAACTGTATAGGAGATGAAAAAATTACCCTGAGAAGCATCGCCCCTTTGTCCGAAGGTAACAGTATGTAGTAGCACTTAAATGAAGTCTCAATTGCAGTTCCAATATTACAATTAGAAGAGCAAACCAACCCCTGATCAAGGGAGTTTAGAACACTGCAGACCAATTGAAAAACTGCCAAGCCACAGAGCAAAAGAGAGGTGAAATCAATGAACTCAAGAAGAAACATTCACATACTAGATTATTGACAATGATGAGATCTGTTAAACTGACGCAAAAGCAGAATTTAAATTCTTGAAACAAGAAGAAAATTGAAAAATCGAGAATTTATACAAAATTTTGATTTTGACGAATTGGTACTTGAAAAATTTCACACGGTCTTTGTTTATATAGGCAAAGGAATTCCATAATCCTAATGACTAAAGCAATTAAAGTCCTAAATGAAGTAAAAGAAATATCATATTTTAACAAGAAAGAAATCATGTTCTAAATAAGAAACAAAATCCTACTACAACAATAAATAATTCTTATCCTATTTGTAATAGGATTTTCCTACATCATTTTCCCCACTTGAAAAAACTCAACCTCGAGTTTGTTGTCGGAGGAGAAAATAAATCGTGGGAAAAATACTCAAAAATTTCTACAAGAACTAATATTGATGAAATGTTCATCTCTTAATGTGCTCGATAAACGTCGCTATATTACTTAGTTGCATTGTTTGAAGTCAACATTGCTCCTACCTTAGTCATTTTATTTTCCTTTGGGACACTTGCGTGATATTCCTACATACATGATGTACGGTTCAATTTCTCACTTGTGAGTCCACTCTGGATAGAGGCCACTAGTGCTACTTTCAATTCTACATGATTTTCATCTATTGCTTTAATGTTCACTGATGCCTTCTTCAATACAAAAAAACTAGCACGGGAACTTGGATCCATATCATCCATACTTAGATCTATATCGTCCATATTTTCCTCGTGCTTATGCATTTCATTGGCTTTAGGATCGCAGAGATGGTCAACGAAACGTTTATTCTCAATTTGACAAGTCTCTCCTTTAACTCTTTCGTGATTAGAAGTTCAATCTTCAATCCCATTTTTTTCAAGGGGACCCTTTTGAACTTCAACTTGTTTATTATCAAAGTGTGGTTCTTGGGGTCTTCAATTGCAACTTCATGAGAATGATTTTCATCCTCTTTTGGTTGCAACTGCTTATAGTCCAATGGAAGCTCGCCGTTATCTGAGTCTCCATGGTTGTTACCGTGACCCGTCGAAGTTGGTTGTTGTCTCCGAGGTTCACACTTGCGCTACTTCAATGACGAGTCCAGCTAAGGTTTGTTAAACATCTTGAAGAGTTTATTCGAGCCTGATAGTCAGTGCTAGATTTTTTGAATCTCTATTCGTTGTCGACGGCTCGGACTCCACTAATATCGTCCTTAGTCATAAAATTCCTTGCTTTTACACCACGTAAAAGCGAAATTAAAATTATTGAAAAAGAAGAAAGATGAAAAGCTCGAAAACTATTAGAGAATAGTTTAATTGTAATGAATTGGCCCTTGAAAAAGAGTAAAAAGCGTTTGTTTATAGGTAAATTAATTTCCTTAATTCTAATCACTAAAGCAAGAAAAATCCTAAAAGGAGTAAAAGAAAAATCATATTCTAACAAGAAAGAAAAAATCTTATTATAAACAAGAAATAAAATCCTACTACAACAATAAATAATTCATATTCTATATGTAATAAGATAGTCCTACAAAAGGAATATGATAGTCCAGAGAACCATGAAGATTAAGAGAAAATTTCACGCACGTTGAGTATTGAGCTCTGACTTGTCATTATCATGTGAGTCATTGCAAGTTGGAGTAACAACGTAGGTAGCACCCATGATTAAACCTGTCCAAAACATGCAAAATTAGAGTGCTAACTATAAGACTAGAAAAATATATTTAATAGCTCTCACTTGTAGCTCAACGAAATAATATAGTGAATTAACAAAATGACCATTTGGACTGCTTAGAAAAGGAATTGATATGCAATGCCCTTGCAATGTTTGCATACTCTTCACCAACATAATTATATTTTAAATTGCTCATGCGTCCTTTTTGTATGGAGAAAGCCCATTCATTTTGAGTAAAGACGCGAGTTTAAAAGAAAATAAGTTCCTTCAACTCCATGAAAAGGATCAGTCAGAGTCCCAGAAGTTAGAGAATGTCATGGAACCTTTATATGTGGGACGTGTTGCATTACATTGTCATGCAAGAATGATTTTCTACATGCGTGTCAAAAACACTAATCTATTTAACCCAATTCATACTCTGGACATTTTCCAAAATAAAAACGAATGCATCTTTCTTAAAGATTGCAGAAAAAAGGTCAAATATAAGATACACAAATCAGGACTATATCAAATTTCACAAATCATACTAGTAGCCTTGACGACCAAGGATATGGATCCAGCTGATCAACAAGGAAATATCAGAAAAAATTGAAAGGTAGTTTCGAATTCTTTATACTTTGGGGGAATTAACATCCTTCAGCTTCTAAGTTTTTCAATGAGAAACAAAAATGGGATTTCTTTGGAGATTTACCTTCGCTTAATAATCGTAAGTCAGTTCTTTGAATGACATTGAAGTCAACAGGTGAAGAAATTTGCTGGAGCTTCTGAATGCACTGGAAAGACGGCATATACAGGATTGTTTGTTCTCCAATCTTGACAGAGTTCTCGATTAAATCTAAAGCTCCAAGTTCATTGCTTGTTACTGGACAACAAGACCTCCTGGTCTTACTCTCATTTGACTGGTTCAGTGGAATGCCATGACACCTGCATGTCTGCATGCACAAAAGCCACATGTGAAGAGCAGCGTGTCAGGCAAAGATAAATTCAAATGAGTTATTCACATTGAAAAGAATTTATTATACAAAACTGAGGGAATCATTTAGAGACATACGTGAAGAGGATTATCATTATGATAGGGTTCAATTAGTTTCACAATAAACCTCTAAGAATAATCTACTTGGTCCTTTACAGCCAAATAGGTCCTGAATTTCTAAACCTAATCAACAGAAAACGGTTTAAAATATAATAAAATCGAAAAATTGCAGTCACTTTACACCTTTTATTACTAACTTCTAAAGAATCTATCGGTTAAGGGTCATGACTCTTCTCTTGCCAATGGATATTAGTTTGAAGGCACTAATCTTATCGAAGGGCACTAGTATCTCCTGGAGTGCTGTAATACACCTTGTCAGGTTATGCATCCGACAAACACGTTATGTTGTCTCTTTCCATACTTGTTGCATTGGAATTCCTCTCTTGTACTCAGTCTAATGATGAGTATTGCTGTCTATTGGGAAACTGTTACCATCAATGAGACATAGTTAACTTGAACAATTGATTCTAGTGGTAATGGACTGATACAAAATTAATTCAACACATTGATACATGAGAACATCGCTTCAACCAACACTGGTTGAAACCCATTTTTAAACATTAAATAAAAGGTTTTGAAATAATGTTGCACCCGTTGGTCATTATAATCACGTCTCCTGCAGTTAGTTAAGATTTAAGAATATAGTTTTCCTTTTACTTCAGCGTATGATAAGCTTAAGTTACAGAAAATAGATTGACTATGCAAACAATATAGACAGTAAAAGGATCACACTACTAATGCTGCCGCTCAGTACTAAAGATCATTTTGGGGAGATAAAAATGTAAGATGAAAAACAACTAATTAAAGAAGTTATGCACATTCTCCAAGGAAAAATAATTATACAAAGCCAAAGTTGTGAATCCTATATATCAACTTGATCCTTGAGCAAAACAACAGCTTAATGACAATTAACTAACGTGCTCATGCTACGTACTTCAAAATCTTTATGGATAAAAATATGTAGAATGTACCTGGCAAGGAATGAAACCATCGATTATGGGATTGAAAGATGCACATAAGTTGCAGGATATCTGGTTCAGATTGTTCATTAGATCGACCTTGAAGAGAAAACGAGCTTGTAACGATTCTTCCGTGTCTTCTTTTAACTCCTGAAGCCATCTTTTCACAAGGCCAAGAAGTGCATGTGAATCTGAAATTTTGATTTCTGTAAATACGCTAAATTAAGAATTTGGTCAGATGTCAAATTGAATAATTTTTCCTTTTTTTTTTTTCCAGAGAAATGGGATTACTGACACATACTATTTCACCTTCAATCTCTCTAAGAAACAAGACCACTGTGATCTAACTCAAGTCTAAACCAAATCCAGCTAATCCATGGCTGGCCATATTTAAAACAGCACCTACAAGATCTTGGACATCGGTCTGAGTTATGATATAAAAGATCGAGTTTCAGGGTCTACAGTTCTTCCTCCCCTCTTCTCTTCTTCCCCAAATGTATTCACGAGAGAGAGAAATATACCTTCTTCAAGCAACCCAGAATATATAATAGGTGGATGTCAGAACAGGTAGAACTACAGTATAAAACTTAGCTAAACATGATTTCCTGACCCAATTATCTGTAATAACAAAGAGAAGAAGATTGCATTTCAACAATTCTTGCTCTGATGCTGCCAAGCTATGAAAGTGGAAACAACATGACCGTTGCTATTAACTGTAAAATATGATTAATGGCAAATACTATGTATGATCAGTCATTTGCGTGACGAACAACAGGGGTGGTTTATTATCCATAAAATAGATTTTTTTAGTCATCCGCAATAAATTCATAATATGGTCTCATATGATCAATGAGCTTAACCTGGAACAAACATCCGTAGCGAGCAGTTCTCAAGACAACCAATCTGCTTAATAAAGTTGTTGATATTCCCAGGGGAATCACCAAGGTGGCTTGAATTTTGCTCCAAGAAAACAAACTCCACTGAGACAAACTTCTCTGCAGCTTCCTATCAAGAAGTCCACAAAAATATTGATTTCAGGTGACTGGTTCATAAGAGTTCCCACCAGAGTTCCCACCATTGGATTGAGTTAGGATAGTTTTCCATGCATCTGCCCTGAGCTTGGATAAAGTATTTGGTCTAGATACCAAATTGAAGATCAAATGGAATTTGTCTCACCGTGAGAGACTTTATGGTCATAGAATCCAGAGATTTAACGACACAGGAACTAAGCAGAATAATCTTTTTTGAAATGTCTCTGTCATTTCCTCCCCATGAGTATATAACTTCGTCATTCAAAACGTCTGATAGCTTTATGTCTGCTAACAACAACAACAACAACAATGTACAAATAATAATTTTCATCGAACTACACACATAGCTTGCGCATTGAATTTATTCACAAGTGCTAAATGGAACTGGTATGTACAAACACACGGAGATATATTACCCTTACAACAGAGAGCTCCAGACTCGTCGAATTCAGGGGAAAAGGCATCGTTAGGTATATTGTTCACTGCATGGTGAAAATCGCGCAGATTGAAATTCACAGAGGGATTGTATGCAACCTTCAGCTGTCCACAAAAAAATCCTCATCTCTAAAACTTGTAGCACCGTGCAACTCTAACCTTTTGGTTAAAAATATGAGAAGAACAGCTCATTCTCATAATTCGTGATACACTAGAATCACTAGAGCAATTCAATGTTTTGGCATCAATGTTGAAAAGAATATAGCAATCACCCTAGCCATAAACAAGGTACAAGCAAAGCAGTAAGAAGCACCAAATTAATATGGAATACTTTAGTGTATTCAGAACCCTAACTAGCACACAGGGTTTAACTTTTGGCTTAAAATAAAATCAACTAAATTAGATACACAAACACACACGGACACGGAGTTTCCAGTGAAATACAAATGACGGAGGAGAATACCTCATCGGAACACGAAATTCGACTTCTGAGAACATAGCAAAGTCCAATGCGATCGCGGAGGGCCCTCGATCGAATCCTATTGCAGTTATCATTGATCTCGGGAACCGAAATCGAGTAGTAATTCGCGAGCTGCAATAACGACTGGCAGAGTAGAATTTACGAATAAAAAATACAATTCAATTAGCTGTAAAAACTTAGATTAATAACTAGTTCCTTGATTATTCAAATTAGAGTATTGGAGTTATCTAGTAATTACCTGCTTCAGATCTCGAAGGAGAGGAGAAGATAGGCTTCGTAAATCGAGTAGAAAGCAAAGCATCGCCATTTTTCAGTTTCTTCTGTTCTGTTGGTGAAAATGTGAGAGGCTATGGTGCCATGTTTACATATGAGTTTTGGCGGGTAATTTCTCGCTTTATACAGACGTTGCTAGAAAAATTAATAGCCCACTCAAACCCAATAGCCTAAAAATTAATTNGCCCACTCAAACCCAATAGCCTAAAAATTAATTGAGGTAATTAGGCCCACTACCCTATAAAAATAACAAATTAGAAAACTACCCCTAAAACTAATTAAAATATTTTCCTCGTAATTAATACGCCAATACCCCCCAAACCCGAAAACCTTACGAAGCCTCAAATCAGAACCCATAAATCCAGCCAAAACTCCCACCAACAGATCTTCATTTTGCTTCCCTGACTTATTCTTCTTCTCTACCTTGCTATCTCATTTGTCTCTATTTGTTTGATCGATTAGTGACGACTGGATTTCCTGAATCATCCAAATGAATAACAGCAATGTCACCAGGTTTGTACTCCTCGGAAAGAAGTGATTCGCTCAAGAGATCTTCAATAATGACAGTAACTGCCCTCCTGAGAAGCCGGGCACCATAACTACGGTCATACCCTTGTTCGCATATTAGGTCCATTATTTCTTTTGACACCTCCAACCCAACTCCCAAAGATATTAGCCGTTCTTTCACCTCATGCAGTATTATATTTAAAATTTCGAGTTCTCTATTTTGAATTTCGTTTGAGGGTTTGGGTATTTCATTTCTTCAGCTGCTCGAGCCTTTGATGTTGGACTTGTGGCGGGAGGAACCCAAGTTGTCGCTATCCATTATGGTACTTTTGATGGCTCAAGGAGGGACCAAGATTTAGCGGGAAGAATTTAGTAGAATTTGAAGATGGTGTGATTTTTGGATCAATTGGTCATGTCAATTCTGTCTAGGCTTGCTGGTTTTATGTCTGGGTTGATGAATCCTTAGCTATTCTGTGTCTAGGCTTTGCTGGTTTTATGTCCGGGTTGCTGGTTTCATGTCCATTGTACACTAATGAGTTGCAGTTGTTTTAAATGTTTACAATCTTAACTAGCTAGAGAAATTTGCAACAGTTTACTCTCTATTGAAGTGCATTTATTATATGTTACTTCACTGTGGTGTCTAAAAAAATTTCCTCTTCAAGACAGAGGATTAATATATATATTATATATATTTTTCATTTGCTTGATATGCAGCTCTCTGTAGCTATCCAACATATGGTTTAAATATCAAGATTTCATTTCATATTATATTTATGTTTGTAATGATTGTGTTTGCATTTAATCAATTTTATGCAAGTAGTTGTTGGGAGGATATTGAGAGCCAACTCAATGTTCTTGCAAGTAAAAATTCGAGTCCAATTGTTACAAAATGAGGAAGCCCGTGAATTTCGTC
>CAIGRT010130821.1:0-16867 GCA_903798405.1 Fraxinus platypoda
ATTTTTCGGCGTTGTTTGTCACTCCATACACGAAATTTTCCAACAATTGTAACACACAATCACATACAACAAATTTTGTCATAGATGTTCCATCATTGCCGTTGTTGTCGCCTCCACCACTTGTAATACACTATGTTAAGCCACCACTGTCCACGTCACCACCACTGCCAGTTGTAACAAAATTGTGTTTAACTTGTAGTACACATTGTTATGCTGTCACCACCCCACTATCACGTATGATTGCCACAAACTACTGCCATAAATCACCACACAACTAGTCACCACCAGTTATAAACCAGCAAAAATGAGAAAGAAACAATTTTAAAGGTTACTTGAATTGAAGATTTGTCGATAAGAAAATTATCAAAGTCGTCGGTGCGGGGAATGATCAAAATTACTGATCACCACCTTAAAAATCAAACACCCGGAACCCTATCCTAGCACCATACCGAGACAATCTCCACTTACATCAAACTTTACACCAAAATTGATTTTAAATTATTTAATTAAATTTATATTATTACTAAAATCGTTAATTTAAAAATTATATTAATAAATTAAAATATTACATTTATTAATAAATTTTAAAAAAATAAACAGAATACCACAATTTAAAATTTTACATTGAATTTAAAAATAATCATTACTTATTACTTGATTAGAATTTAAAAATAAATATTAAATATAAATAACCATCTCATTAAAATAATTATAAATAAATTAAAATCTATTAATTCTAAAGACAAAAAGGGATATAGATGGAACATATATTTGTTGTAAAGGGAAGAGAGTGCAAAATGGGGATAACTGAAAATTTCAAATTTGGTGTTAGGGCTGTCCGTGGGTCTGTTCGGTTCGATTCTGAAGAGAACCGAATAGATTCAAAACTTTCGGGTATTTAATAAATGGAACCGTTCGGGTTCGGTTCGGTTCGATTCGATTCGATTCCATAATTAATTTTTTTAACATTTACAGCAACACTAAATAAATACAACTAATGACATTTCATTTGTAATTTTTACAAATTAACGTAACTCAATTCAAAAATATATAAATAACTAAATGTCCAATAAAATTAATTCAATGCATACAAATACCAAAAAATAGATATTAATATTAAAATATCGGTGATTCATATCAAAAATTGCAAATGGATCCCAAACTTCACCGTTTCTTGTCTTTAAAATGATTTGGGCTTTAAATTGATTTGAGTATTGGGCTTTAAAATTAAAATTATGAAATGATTCGATTTATTTAATTAATTTGCTAATTTGTTTATAAAAAAATAAAATAATTTAATTAATTTAATATAAAAAATAAAAAAATTTATTTAGTTTCGGTTCTTATTCGGATCTTCGGTTCTTGGTCTAGAACCGAGACCCGACCCAAACCCATCGGTTCTCGATTCGGGTACCCGTTCGGATATTTAATTTATGAAGNTAAAAAATAAAAAAATTATTTAGTTTCGGTTCTTATTCGGTTCTTCGGTTCTTGGTCTAGACCCGAGACCCGACCCAAACCCATCGGTTCTCGATTCGGGTACCCGTTCGGGTATTTAATTTATGAAGAACCGCTCGGTTCAGTTCGGTTCGGGTTCGGTTCGATCCGATTCGGTTCGGGACTTTTGGACACCCCCATTTGGTGTTAACACCAAATGGTGTAACATTATTCATTACACCAAATTTTACACCATATTAGACATACTATTGAAGAGTATTTTACATCAAATTTACACCAAATTTGCCATCCCATTGGAGATGGTCTGAGATCACCACCACCACCACCACCATTATCTCGAATCATTGTCGCCATCAATGCCGTTCAATCAGGGGCGGAGCCAAGAATGAATGGTACGGGGGGAAATTTTTTTAAAATTTAGTGTACGAATAAAAGTTATATTAATACGCCCTTCAAGCATCTTCACCAAGATAAAATTAGAAAATTTAGCACAATTTTTAATGGCATATTCTTGACAATTCATAATTCCAAATGTCTATCATCACAATTCACAGCATCACATGTGAACAAATAAAAATCATAGCTAAATGAGTAATCCGTAAATGACTAAATCACAACTTTTATCCCCAATTTTCACTCAATCACAGTTAAATAAAAATCATTAAAATACATCAAATTGAGTATAAGTTTGCAAAAATAAACAAATTGAACAAGCAATTAGAGTCCAAAAAATTTTCAAAAATAGCCCAAGAAAATCTTTCATAAATCATAAATGAAAATCATAAAATAAAAGTGTAGTACTTGAAAATATGGATTTTCAATTACCTGAAGGGAAGGGCTGGGTCGGCTGCTGATTGTTGAAGAAGCCGAAGGTGAAGTCTCTGTCTGAGGAACAGTGAAGGCTCAAGGCTGTGAAAGGTGAAGCCGTGAACTTGAAGAAGAAGAACAGAACAGTGAAGTCGTGAACTTGAAGGCTAAAGCGGTGAAGGAGAAGGACCGAAAGTTCAAAACTGATGCTGATTCTGCTGACCTGACTGCCTGAAGAAGAAGACTTCAGTCATTCGCTACTTCGTCGGACGGCGGACTGAAAAAATATGGGTGAAACCAAGGGGCTACTACTGCTCAAACCGGACTCTGAAGAAAAAATAGGGGTGATACCGTGATGGTGAAATCGTGAAAACAGTGAAAGGATTTGGAAAATGGGAATTAATTGGGTTTTCAATTGGGCTACTGACTACTGGGCTAAACAGTGGGCTACAACCATTTAACCTATAATTTTAATACATCTGGGCTTGGACTACACTGGTGTAGCCCACCACTGTATCCGCCCCTACGTTCAATTTGCCTATAACATCTTTTAGATCCGAAAATTTTGGATCGAGACCTGAATGGTTGGTGGCGGTGGGGAAGATTGTGTGATGGTGGTGGGTTTATCACTTCATGATTGGTGGTGGGTGCGTTTTGCAGTTTTTTGAGGGTTTGGATCCGATCAAGGTGAAGAAGATCGGATTGATAATGAAGGTAGACACTGTGGTGATAGTGGTGGCAATATGGTAGGAATGGCTGTGGATATTTCTTTTAGGGTTTGAGATTGAAATCTAAATTTTTAATTTGGACAATACTTTTAGAAAAAAAAAAATCAAAAATTAAGTAAAATCATGGTTTTAACATTTAATTATCATTATTAGATCATTAAGAAATTTTTTTTTTAAACCATGTGTTAATTAAATAATGAATTGTGTCCCTATTTGGTGGGGATTAAAATCAAATTTTTAATAAATTTTGATAAAAGTTAATAAAATGTATCGTTAAAAAGTTGTGGGCATATGACTGAGTCTGGTAAAAATTTTAAGCATAATTCAGACCGTTGTATGCACTATTTAGCCGAAATGTTTGACCGTGTTGTCTCATGGTGGGGCCCAAGGTGTGAAAAAAAAAAAGGGTACACAAATTGATTTTTTGGTTTAAAAAATTGTTACCAGACAAGCTCGTAATATGTGGTTAAAATTAATATTTTACTTTGATATAAATTAAAATCTTGATTTTAATCCCTACAAAACATGGGTTATATATCTTTAAAATATATTATCAAATAATATACGTTTCGTAAGTTATCTCGGATTTTAATGTTAATTACCGTTTTTAACGGATTTCAAAATCACAAAATTGGGAAAGAAAAAATCACATTATTAATAATTAGATTCAAATTTCACTTTTCATGCTCAAATTAAAGCCTTCAACCCTGAAATCAGGTGACAATTTTTTGCATAAAGTCATTATTTTCAAGTAGACGTTTTAAATCACATTTAAATTAAGAGACATGAAACAATAAATATTGTCACATATTTATGAAAGATTGTCACGATACAATCTTATAAATCAAATCATACAATGTAGTATATCACAGTCATATAATGTATTACAAATATTTTAGATCACAATCACAAAATTTCATATGTCTCGTCACACAACGTAATGACGAAATGGTAATTTTTCAAAGATGTGTCTTAGGTCATATCTTAAATTGTCCATGCATACTTAAAACTATAAATTGTCACAATTTTGTGATTGAAACTCACGGTCACAATTTATAGACCACAATTACACAACGTATTAGATCAGAATCACAATTTTCGCACAACATGATCGAAAAAAACTATAGTCGATGTCTGTGATGAAAAAAATTTATTTACAAATGATTATATAATTATGTGATTTATCAGTAAATGTAAAAATATGCAAAAACGGTGACCAATTATTGTAGAGAAACCGCGGACGAGAAGAAAACAATTATTCCGTAGAAATTGTGTTGGAAATTTGTGACCAATTTCTTCATCTATTCACGCCATGGAGGTTTCTATTTTCTAGTTTTAGGATTGTGAGAACTTGGGGAGGAAGATAACTAATTGCTTTTTTAGGAAGTGATGAGAGAGAATCGATTGTTCTTTATTAATCAACAACTTAAGTCACGTTATTCTCTTATTTAAATCCACATATTTATAATTTTCTCATAAAAAGTACAAAAACAGTACAAATGGAATAAAAAACATAAAACTATCATCTGCCTCTAAGCAAAATGGATTAATGCAGATGTACAGAGGTCGGTTTCACAGAAGTGTTATCGACCCTCACATGAGGTGGGTCCCGAGCTGGACCCACTTGATTAAAAAATTATTCGAATTTTTTCCCACCCCTCCCATGTGTGTATGTGTAGAGTCTGTAAATGTAGCACGGTTGAAGCAAAATTGATGTTCGATATTCCCCCTTCAAAATTCTAGAAGAGTAAATTAAAGGGAACTTTTGAATTTTTTATTATTGTAAATTTGAATGTTTTTCTATAGTAAAAAAATATTTATAATTATTGTATGTAATTTTATTTTAACCTATTTATCGAAGGCCCTATATAAAGTTTTAACTTACGACCCTCAAATCTCCGGACCAGCCCTAGCGATGATGTCACTCTTCCAACAATGTTCTGAGTCAGAAAGGATAAGGGTGGGATGCGGGTGGTCCAAGTATCCAACCTCATTTTCGCTTTGCTATTTCACACGTTAGGGTCCGTTTGATTGCAAGAATGAAATTTTGATGGAAATAAAATGAATTCTACGGAATTGAATTGCCTAGAATTTGTTTTACTGAGAATTGTCAATTAATTGTGTTTGATTGATATAATTTTTCACCTTGAAAATATTGAAATTTTAGATCTTTTAGTGTTCGTTTGGCTTTATTTTTCATGAAAATTGTCTATTAAAGGAATATATTTTATTACAATTAGGGATATAATTTGTTTCCATTGCAAAAAAAAAAAATATATATATATATAAAAGCTGTCTAGAAAACCAATTCCCACCAAAGTGGTAGGAATTGAAAAAGCAAGAAAATGTGAAAAACCAATTGCCTGGAAAATGTTTATTATCAAACACTCTAAAAAGTGGAAAATGGCAAAAAATTTTCCATCTTCCAAGAAAAATTTGTCCTATGAAACAGGGCATAGTGTTTTATCGTAAGAGTTTAAACGAGGATTGCGCCACTTCGTTCCTCAAAATGGAAATAAATGTGGTTCATACATTAGTATAATTAGTTGTCACGTCAAGTAGCGTGTTAGAAAATTAGTTCCATTGTATTCTTATTTTCTTTCGTCCAGAGTTTGTAAAAAAATTCGATTGATTTTCAACAAAAATAAAAATAAAAAATCCTTATATGTTAGTTTTTTCAAACTTTTTAAATGAAATGTAACCTTATTTGAAATCGCCTTACAAATTAATAAATAATAATAATATACATAAACTTGTCATATAGCAATGTCAAGCAAGCATGTGTCTCTTGGTGGGCATGGAAGAATGACGTATTCATATCTTCAAAGACAATTGGCATTGCATAGCATAAGAATATCGAAGCAATGAGATAAGGTGAATACTTATTAATCCCATTGCTAAGTCAAGTCAGACCACATCACCTTTGGGAGGATCCATGTCAAAATTAACACTTGAACGAATTTCTTCTTCTTCTTCTTCTTCTTGAAATCGATTATACGAATCTATTTTGTTCAACTCATTTGTTATATCTATCGAAAAATTTAACACAGTCTATCTTTAACAAATGACAAGTTGTTATAGGGAATTTGATGTAAATCTTGTTCGGTATTGTTTATTATCTATCATTATTATGATGATAAGATAAAACCCTTCATTAAATTTCGTATTTCTTGTTTTTCCTTAATAAACGTGTACGAGTCTGTGTCAAACTTTTACCGATTAGACGAATTTTATAAGAAAAAACAAAAAGAAACACACTTATAGAACATATGAAAAAAGATGGATTGGCAAATGTGGCCATAGAGGATCCCAATCAATTAAACAAACACTCATGGCCTTGGCCTAAAACAACAAATTACTGCTCAAGATGCCAATTTTTATCCATAGATAATTTTCAACTTCCAATAGCAAGGAAATAGTTTACTGGATGTCACATGGCAGGGCCTTCTCTTTTGTCATCTCACTCATTTATGTGAAAAAACAGAAAGCTATACACAATGGACAGGTAGGGACTATCAAACAATGAGAAGATATCATCATATTTTTCATCAGATATATTATTTTTGGTCAATGTATTTAGCTATGTTAACACATCATGTGTCAAAAATTTGATTAAGGCAAATGTTAATACAAGAAATGGGAAAAATCCTATTTCGTGTAGCATATAAAAAAAATCTTAAAACAGCCAGTCATGGATAGCCTTTTTAGATATATACTATCCTGATTTCACACCGGAAAACTTCACCTATCATACATTTGATATAAATTTCCGTTGTGTTATTATTAACTTAAAGTGTTTAGACAAAATAAATCAATAATAGTGTCAAAATACAATACAAAGGAAGCTGATGCACATTATTTCAAAACTCATTTTCAACTATATATTATTCAATAAAATAATATTTTTCATCGTATCAATAACTTTTCCTTACTTTTTAACCACATATTTCCAATCATATCACTATTTAAATACATTTTTTTCTCGATTATATCCATCAAACACACCCGAAATGTAAGTCTTAAGAGAGATTGAAACTAGTTCAAGGTTTATAGACACCATACATCCCATCTATATTTCACTTTCAGGTGTCATTTTCTACACTGCAACTTCCCCATCACCCTCTATCAACCCACCCCCCCCCATCACCCACCCAACAAGATTTTTTACTCACATAGTCAATCAAGTAAAGAAAAGTGAAGTGAAAAAAATAAAGGGGAAATGAAATGAATGGCCAGGGAAGGCTGTATTATTAGTGATTCCCCTATTCATACCTCATCTTCTGGTTCTTCAATAAAAACCACCAAAAACTAATAAACGACAGCATATTAAGGTTGTATTATCATATAATAAAAGTCTTTGTTTACTTTATAAATACACATCTTCTATTGCAGTTCCCTTCCATTTTCTGCATCTTCTTGTGCAGAACTTGTAGGAAAGTTAAGAAAATTCAAAAACCCAAAAACCTTAATTTCTGTCCTAGTTTCCTTTACCAGGTTTGTGGAGCTAAATATATGTTAAAAATCAGTTTCTTTGGTTTACCTCTATTGTCATCAATCAATTCCTTCATTTCACAGCCTTATTTTCTACCCACAAAAGAAAAGAACTTTCTTTGACTGCAAAGAAATCATCGACAATAAAATTCTCTGGACTCTTGGGTTTTAAAGATTTCTTTTGCTTATGAATTTTTATCCAATAAAACTATTTTCAAAAGGTTGATTTTGTTCAAGAATTAGCTAGGTAAAGACGTTGTTTCCCTTGTTTCAGCTCAGGAAATGGCATTGCAGAGTGATCAATCAAGGGAAATTTCTCCTCAGAGGAAAATCAGTAGGGGAAAGATCGAGATCAAGAGGATCGAAAACACCACAAATCGTCAGGTCACCTTCTGTAAGCGCCGCAACGGCTTGCTCAAGAAGGCCTATGAATTATCTGTACTCTGTGATGCTGAGGTTGCTTTGGTTGTCTTCTCTACCCGAGGTCGTCTCTATGAATATGCCAACAACAGGTGAATCGAATACAAATAGACACTTCAATCTATCAAAATCATAATTTGAAAGGGATCTTTTTTGAGGATCTGGGGTGTTCACATACTTTGTTAATCTTCTAAAAGACTCTTTTTTGTTCTTGTTTTTCAGTAAGATAATAACCTAGGTCACTTTTTTTTTATATAATTTCTTTTACCCTAAAAGTGTACAAATTTTTAGTTTCATATGTTTGTGTTTGATTTAGTTTCTTGTATAGAATTTTTGGGTAGATACGATCATTTTTTGCACAGGGAAGATTGAGTTCTCTGGACAAAGATTCACTTGCCTTTCCAAATTTTCCAGTTTTTTCTTCACCGTGCTTTATGGAGTTTCAGTTTTCTTGATCCCAGTTAGTCCATCTCTTAGTAAATGCATAAATCTATTGCAAGAAAAAGAGCAAATTATATGTATGTTGCACAACTCTGAGACCAGTTCCAGTCTTACTCCATTGTTGATTTGTTGTTAAATTTCTTCTCTCTTCCTTTTGTCTCCTACCAAGAAAGCTGTCAAGCTCTCATTCATACATAGCAAGCAGATTTTGCACACAGTAGTGAATGGGCTCTGAAAAAAGATGCTTAATTAGTCCCAAATCCAAATTAATTTTTCTCTTAGATCAAGTCAAATCTATCTTCCCCAACCAGTCAAACTGAAATTAGGGTTTCAGAAAGTACTCTTTGGTCCTTCCTTTACCACACGTGTAGTACTAAATAATGTAAAATTAACCTAATTAGGGTTTACTTTCTTCGAATCACATAGGCCAAAAAATTTCAAAAGCAAACCACTAGATCTGTTCCCTAATTAGGGTTTCTAGTTTGTGTAGATCCCCGGCTTGCTGAGCGTTAGATCTGTCACTAACCAATCGAAAGCTAGTTAAAGTTAGCAAGGGTTGTACATTTGACACAAACTTGTACATTTCTCAAACTCCTAAGGAATTAGGATCCGGGTTTCTTTTTTTCCTTTAATTTGGGGGAAGATTGAAAACATGGGTTTTCTTGTTCAGTTAGAATTGAACGTGGATTTATACAGAATGGTCTCAGATCAAGAATCTTTAGTCATATTACACTCGATTTTCTTGTTCTTGACTTCTGACAAAAGGAAGTGATGGGTCATTGATACCCATAAATTTTCTTGATTTCTCACTCAAAATTTATCTGAAATGGTGAAAAATAGAACCCATATTTCTTTAAGCTATCTCAGTTAGAGGCTTTCACAAAGCTTCTGAAATTGTCGAAACTAAAAGAGCAATGGAACAGAAGTGAAAGAGAATGGCCAACCAATGAGAGGTACCGAATTCTTATACGTGGGGGGTGGCGTGGGGGGAGAGAGTCAGACTGCAGAAAAAAATGCTCGGAAACTGGCAACCAATGGAGAGTTTCTGGACGTCCGATCTCTGTTTCTGATGCATGGGAATGGCTGCTTTAAATGGACGGTTCTGATGTTCTCGGAATTTCATATGGACAAGACTCAATTCTTTGATTGGCGAGTAACCTTGGGTTAAAAGGTATTATCCATAGTGTAAATGAAGTTACGACCAAAAAAACCCTAAAAAAATGAGCCAATATTTCGGGATTTAGTCCTGCTTCGCAAGGACAGCCAATAAGTGGCTCGACAAAATTAAGGTTGCAGTTGACGGAGGAATAGGGTGTCTCCTCAGTGTTGGGTTAATTTTATATTCATTCATGAGATGGGACAATTTGAGTAGACATAATGAATTGATTTGACTTAGACAATTCATGGTTTTGCACAGCTTTATGAAAAATTAGTTTATTGCATTAAAGAAAAGCTCATTGTATATACTTATTGAGTAGTACCAATATTCGATGTATCCTTAACATTCACGACAAGTTTAGATTAACTTCCAACATTTTATCCTTGTACCAAACTTAATTGGCAACAATTCCATTGATAAAGAATTGATCAAATTCCAATCTTGAATTCGATTACATAGTTAAAATTCCGAATATATTTGCCTATTGCTCTCTACAACTCGAAATTGCCTATGATTTATAGAGTAGTATCTATAGGTATAAGTGTAAACAAATTGTTGATGTCCAATGGTACAGTGTCAAAGAAACAATTGAAAGGTACAAGAAAGCCTGCTCGGATTCCTCAAACAATGGCTCAATATCTGAAGCTAATGCTCAGGTACAGTTTCAGACTTAATTTTTCCCCCTTTCTTTAAAACTTTAAATGTGTGGGTTTCAACAAATTTTGAGGGGATCAAGGGTTCAATTTTACAAGTACCATATGATAGTTTTTAGGGTTTATATCAGGGAAATGGAAATACATAATTTAATACCTGAAATTCTAAACTTTATTCGAGAACCATTGCAGTTCTATCAGCAAGAAGCATCAAAACTGCGACAACACATTAGTAATATGCAGAATCAGAACAGGTGAATTTTATTTTACTGGTTCATCATATCTTATTTGGTACAATAATTACACTGTTTCAACATTTGTCTGGCTCTGTTGATTTAGGAACATGCTTGGTGAATCTCTAGGGGCACTATCCCTCAGAGAACTGAAGAACCTCGAGACTAAGGTTGAAAGAGGCATTAGCAGAATCAGATCAAAAAAGGTACCAATTTATAATTTGTGTTCTTGAGTTCTTGTCAATAAATTATGTATATGGATGAAATTATTTCGATAACTTCAGAGTTCTTCGACTAAATTGTCTCCCCTCTTTATGAATCTCAGAATGAACTGCTATTTGCTGAAATTGAGTACCTGCAAAAGAGGGTAAGAAATCATAATTCGTGCCATGTATGTTATATAATAATTACCTGGATTTAGCCTTTCATTAAAGCTATATAGCAGTCCCCAAATCTATAATCTATTCAATATCATATCAAGTGAGAATAATTTTTTGGACGATTTTAACCATACTACAGTTCAATTATTTCAATAATACAACAAAATCCTTGCCATTTATTAATTTCGTGTTATTAATTCTCAATTAATTAATATGCACATTCATGTAGACTCAATGAATCTTCACTCGATGAATCTTGATCTACACGAATCTAGAGTTGTTATTGATAAATTTATTTTTATTCATGTATTTAGGAAATTTAATAGGTGTTTAAATTTATGTATTAACAATTCTTATGTATCAAATGTAGTATAAAAATGTTGCTCATTTGTAGTATTTCATCATCACAAAAAAATTAAATCATAGAAGTTGAGTTTTGAGAAAACAATTTTCTTCCCTTAAATTTTTATCCTAAATTTTATTAAGTATAAAAATGTTGTTCATTTGTATTCATCATCACAAAAAAATTTAATCATAAAAGTTGAATTTTGATAGTATAATTTTCTTCTCTTAAATTCATATCCTAAATTTTATTTTCTTTAATTTGTTTGAGGCTCATCAAATCCTCCCAACAAATTGGTATCAAATATTACTTTTACAGCAGTATAAGTATTTCAGAATAACGTGTAATGCATGTTCAACTTTAACTTGTATTTACAAAAAGGTTATTTTTCGCAGTTTAAGTAAAGTTAGTTTCTTTCATGAAATGTAAAAATAAGTACCAAGTATTGCTCAAGGAACATTTGATACATAGCATTGGATAGAACTCGACAAGACCATCAATCAAATTTAGGTATATGTACTTCTAACCTTAGCCAGTCACAGTGTACCAAGCAGTTCGTGAAGTCATATGCCAGGGCTTAAGATAATTCTGTGGAGTGGTTGAGGATCCATAGGTTAGAATATGAGCTCTCTTTAGCACCAAGATGTGCGTTTTGCACAAGTATTCATTTCTATGAACAAAAGGGAAACTTCCTGTAGATATCTGTTTGTTTTTGTTGCAAATAATCCTTCTTGTTTAAGTTTATTCTATGTTGTAGAATGTTCCAAAATCTGCTTCAAGTATTCATTTCTACGAACAAAAGGGAAAGAGTCAAGCTTGCATTAATATTTTCTTGTATAGCTATAGTTATCCAAGAGAGGAGTGATTATGTTGAATGTTTTATCGTTTTATTTCAAATACCAACTTCCTGATTATTTTCTTTCCATGTAAAAATGATTTGACAGCAGGAGATCGACTTACATCATAACAATCAGTACCTTCGAGCAAAGGTATCTCTCTCTCTCTCTCTCTCTCTCGTGTGCGTTCTTGGTTGCAGATAGTATATATAAATGTGCACAGTAGTGTATGTTCAATTTTATTTTGTCTGTGTAATTTTGCAGATAGCTGAAACTGAGAGAGCCCAGCAGCACATGAGTCTGATGCCTGGGAGTTCTGATTACGACCTCGTTCAACCTCCGCCGTTTGATGCTCGAAACTACCTTCAAGTCAATGGGCTGCAACCAAATGATGATTACCCTCGGCAAGATCAGCCATCTCTTCAATTAGTGTAAGAATCTCGTATATCACTACTATTCTTCTCCATTCTTGATATAACCACGAGAATTCCAAAGTATGTCCAAGTTGGTAGCCATTCGTTCAGAACTTTTTGTTTTTCTCATACTCATTTTCAACCACACATTCTCACAATAAAATATTCTTTACTTAAATACAAAACATTTTCCTACTTTTAACCACACGTTCTCGAAAAAAATTACTATTCAGAAACTCATTCTTTACAAAATATGAATGTCAAACTGGGGCTATATTTGTAAAGCATTCGAGCCGTTTATTTTCAAATGCACTAGAGTTTGGACCTAACCATACAATGCACGTCTCCTTGAGAGGATTATATAATGTCACCCCAGTATTTAAAGGAATTGAAGTAGCTCTCCAAAGAGCCATTATAAATCCATGCGTTGCCTTTGCTTATTTTCGATTTTATTATGTTTTTATTGCTTTCATGAGAATTAGACTACATAGAATTGACCTTCTGTCCACGGGTAAGCAGGAGTTATATTCCCGGTCAAACCTTTTTTCTTGGTAAAAAAAAAATGCAGTTTGTTTGACAAAAAAAAGGGTTTGACCGGGTCAGTTAGACTATAATCCATAACATTTTCGTGTCCACTGTGATCAGGAGATCAGATCTGTTAGACTATAATCCCATAACATTTACTCCTTTTTTGCAAAAATATTTCTTTGACACTATACTATGAACAGAATCAAACTGATGCAGTTAATTCTTTTATTTTGTCGACAGCTGATATAATAAAGGGCTTCTACAATTAAGATGATCAAGTTTGGCACTTAAAGAAGACAGATCAGCAAAGATCGACTTGAGGAAGTAGATCATCTTGCTTCATAAATGATCATAGACTCGTTAATATGTCTTATTTTGTATGTTTGTTCTATGCAATGTTGTGTGAAAACATAGTAGACTGGTATGATATCTTTTGTCTATCTGAGTTTGTAATCCAAATGTTGCTATATCTATGGATTAAACAGGGTCACTTGGCCTAAGAAAAAGCCTTGTGTTCAATTAATGCATTCTATAGTTCTTGTTGGAAATAAATCAAGAATTTACTTTCAAAATCATTAATAAATAACTCAAAAAATTCAAATGCTGTTCTATCTTCTCTTACAATTCATTACAGAACCTATGAACTTGACTGCCAAATTTATGTCAGATTTTGACCCAAGAAAGGAGATAATAAGCCCATGTTTGGTTTTCTTAATTAATTTCGATATGTCTATACAATTTTGATCTTTGTTTTCTTAGTTAATTTGAGTCCAAGACCAATACAAATAATACAAACCGAACCGCCAAACCGAGGCTGGTTCGGGTTCTGCGGCAGGATCGTTTTGGGGCTCAATTCACCTTGTTGGGTTGGGTTCATAATCGACCCTAACTAACAGAGAAGCCACGATGAGGTTTCTGACCAGCTGCTGTCCTGTTTCTTTGCGTCTTCCTGATCCTCCAGATCCATAGTTATAAACCTTTGGGCTTTGAGAATGTCCCAATCTCTTGCTCTTGCAAATGGTGGAATATGGTCACTAAAACCTAATGTTTCATGTGCTTAAAATGAAAATAATAATAATAATAACAATAATCTATAATATATTAAATATCACGTCAAGTAAGAATCATTTTTATGACAATTTTAACCATACTGCAATTCAATTATTTCAATAATACTCTACTTTTCATTTTTCAATAGATTAATGTTATTCATCCTCATTGAGGTTACAAACACACCTTTCATTTAACATATCATTTAGAGCCACCTAGACTATGTTTGTAACCTAATTGGGGATGAATAACATTATTCTTTTCAATATGTAATAAATACTACAAAATCATTGTCGTGTATGAATTTCGTGTTATTAATTCTCAATTAATTAACAATCACATTAATCCAGACTCGATGAATCTTGATTTACATGAATCTAGATTTATTATAAATGAATTTATTTCTATTCATATATCTTAAAATTTTAGTGGATGTCTAAATTCATATATTAACAATTAATTTTTATGTACCGAATGTAGTATAAAAATGTTGTTCATTTGTAGTATTTCATCATCACAAAAAAATTTGATCATAGAAGTTAAGTTTTGAGAGTACAATTTTCTTCTCCTAAATTTATATCCTAAATTTAAATGTAGTATAAAAATGTTGTTCATTTGTAATATTTCATCATCACAAAATATGAATCGTAGAAGTTGAATTTTGATAGTACAATTTTCTTCTCTTAAATTTATATGCTAAATTTTATTTTCTTTAATTCGTTTGAGACTCGTCAAATTCGTCCAACAATTGATATTAAATACTACTTTTACCTTAATTATAAAATATTTCAGAATAACGTACAATGTACGTTTTAACTCTTACTACTAATAATAAAAACAACAACTTGATCTCATGTTATTCTCAACATTAAATAATAAATTTTCCGCGTTTCTTAGCAATAACAAGATAATAAATGCAATATGAACAACTAGTCACAAGTTGGGACCAAAACATTGGTCGCTGTTTCTCCAAAGAGGCTAATTTAATCTGTCACTAATGCTCAAGTTTAATTTAGATTATACTATCATTAACTAGGCGACGGGTTTAACAAGCAATTTGCGTGGTAATAAATACAATATATGAACAAGATCATATTATGCCCCTGTTTGTTGTAGATTAAAATCAAATTTTTAGTAGATTTTGATAAAAGCTAATGGAATGTGTGGTTGAAAAGTTGTGAGTCCTTCATGTGTAGTTAAAATTAATTGTTGACTTTGACTTGAGATTAAAATCAGATTTTAATTTGTACCAAACATGAGCTATATATTCACAAGTGAAGGGACAGAAAGATGCGTAGCTGATTCCAAAGAAGCACACCGAGTCACCGACACATTTATCCCAAGGCTATGCTCAATGATTAAGTTTTTGGATCATGGTTTGAAATTCAAATTTTTATCAATCACTGCGTGTTTTTTCAAGATATGAGCGAACTTTAGTGGTTTATATAATCCACTAGTACTGGAGTAAAATTGTGGCAAGTAGTAGTTGTTAAGATAGTCGTTGCCGTCTATGTAAACAGTGTACAAGCACGTCCTGAGATGATCTTTGGCTCGATCCATACTTCCAAGTAAAAGAGCAAGGCGGATTATTGTGGTTCGATGGTTTTGTAACTGCATGTTTAGGCTCAAACGATCACCCTATACAAATGTAACATTGTAAATCTATTATTATCTAAGTAAACGTGTGCGCACACCAATAACTATTACATCTACTTGAAGATGCCTTAGAGGTACCTTCATAAAATGTAATCATTTCTGCTTATAAGGAAATAAAAGAACGCCTGCAATCATATTTGAAAATAAGCTACTTAAAAGTAATAATGTTTGAGCTTAGGCAACGTGCTCTTAGTTGTCCTTCTCATGCAATAATAGTAACTAGAGACGACTATACAAACTTCTCCTTTTTCATTTAATTAAATTCACTCTTATATATATTAAATTATTAAAAACTAATAAACTAGCACTGTAATTTGCTCAAATTATAACAACGAAATTAGAATGTTTTGGATACTTTCCAAAATGGAAAGTCGTGTAACAATGGACCGGAAATGCATGGAAAAAACGATAGCGAAAAATAAGCAAGAGGCCAAATGGCCTCTTGTAGTGCTCCACTCGAACCGCTAGTATTTGTCGGTGGCTGCCAGTTGACAAGTCGATTCACAGGGGCGGAGCCCAATAAAGTCCAGTGCAGCCACATGGGCCCAGTCCAATTCATTCATTTTTTTGGGATTTTCAATTGATTCAATCCAAGAGAAAATTTTGAAATTATTTGCAGCTTTTCGACCCGTTGATTAATTTTCTGAAAGCATTTCTTGCAGTTAAAAGAGCTTTTAGAGTAAGTTGGTCAAATATGCCTTCCTCTAAAAATACTTCCAAAATATAAAGTATTTTTAAAAATTAATTTTCAAATAAAAATTAAAGTAACTTTCTTCAAAAAACTCTCTTCTACATAAAGTAAAAGGTATGCCAAACGGGCCCTTAGTGTTATAAACATTGAAAGGTTAGAGGGTTAAATATCAAGGACAATTACGTGTACTTAGAGAAAACACAGCAATTTTTATGTCCATTAATTTGATATCAACTGATTAATTAGTCGGTGCTCCAAAGTAAATGGAAAAAATTGATGCTTAGACAAATTTATTTGAAAACTTGAATTGTAGTGACCCAATAATTAATTATGAATTAGTTAAAACACCTAACATTAATTAATGTCAATCTATCTGTGAGCTTATAATTTAAAAAAAAAAAAAATTGGGTTAAATTCAATTAAACTTGTCGAACAACAATATAGTAATTAATACATTCTTGAAATTATTTGATGATACAACAAACTAAAGAAGAAAATGACATAGAACAATCCCTGAAAATTATGAAATCAATTGGAAAATTATATATAGAGAAGGCGGGGGGGGGGGGGGGGGGGGAAA
>CAIGRT010130823.1:0-22483 GCA_903798405.1 Fraxinus platypoda
ATGTTGAGGAGGATATGGAGGCCACCATGGCCCAGTTTTTGAATGGTTAGAATAGGGATATAGCTAATGTGGTAGAGTTGCAACATTATGTGGAGTTGGAAGACATGTTACATGTAGCTATGAAGGTGGAAAGGCAATTGAAGAAGAAAGGGACAGCTAAATATTTATCGGATTTTTCGGGTTCTAACTCTTCTTGAAAATCGAAGTGGGACAATAATAAAGGTGATTGGGCTGTTTCAAACAATAGGACTGAGCTACCGAAGGGAAAATAGGAAGTTGCTAGCAAAGCTACACCTAAGGTGGATTCCCAACCCCCTAGGAATCGGGGTATCAAGTGCTTTAGGTGCTTAGGATCAGGACACATTGCTTCTCAATGTCCAAAGAAGAGGGCGATGATCTTACGCGACAATGGAGAAGTGGTGAGTGATAGTGAATGTGAATATGATTACATGCCGGAATTGGAAGATGCTCGCAATGGTGAGGAAGTGGAGTATACATTGGGAGGGCTATTGGTTACACAGCAAGCCCTTAGTGCTCAAATCAAAGTAGATGACTTGGAGCAACAACGGAAGAACATATTCATACGAGATGCCACGTCAACAACAAGGTATGTAGTATGATTATTGATGGGGGGTAGTTGTACCAATGTGGCTAGCACAACACTTGTTGAAAAATTGGGATTAACTATGCTAAAACATCATAGACCTTATAAATTGCAATGATTGAATGAATGTGGAAAGGTTAAGGTGAATATGAGAGTGTTTGTGAGTTTCTCAATTGGGAGATATCATGATGAAGTGATGTGTGACGTAGTTCCTATGCATGTCAGGCATATTTTGTTGGGGAGGCCATGGCAATATGATAGAAAGGTGATTCATGACGGGTATAAAATAGATACAACTTTACTAAAGATGAAAAATCTATTACTCTAGCATCGTTGACACCACAACAAGTGTATAAAGATCAAATCAAGTTGAAAAGTGAGGAAGAAAAAAAGATTGAGAGAAAAGGGGAGTGAGATTGACATTTCACAACAAGAGAACATAAAAAAGAATAGAGCCACAAGAGAGGAAAAAAAAAGAATCTTGTGAGATGAGAGAAAAGTCGAAAGTAAATTTCTTTACAAAAGGGAGTGAGTTGAAAAGGGCATTAATTGAGAACCGACCTATGATCTTGTTGGTTTATAAGGAGTCATTCCTCAATCTTGAGGAATCTAATACGCCCCTCCCTAGTTTGGATACTTCTTTGTTGCAGGAATTCAAAGACGTGTTCCCGGATGATATGCCTAGTGGGCTACCACCCATTTGAGGCATTGAACATCAAATTGACTTCGTACCTGGAACTTTAATTCCAAACAGGCCGGCTTATCAGAGTAATCCCTGACGAGACTAAGAAACTTCAAAGGCAAGTTGAAGATTTGATGAGCAAAGGGTATGTAAGGGAGAGTGTGAGTCCATGTGTCATGTCAATGCTATTTGTGCCAAAGAAAGATGGAACCTGATGGATGTGTGTCAATTGCAGGGCCATCAACAATATAACGGAATGAAGGTCAATTGCTTACTTTAGTAAAAAGCTAAGTGGAATAGCTCTCATCCAACCTACATATGACAAAGAGTTGTATGCACTTGTTTGAACTTTAGAAACATGACAACACTACCTATGGCCAAAGGATTTTGTGATTCACACCGACCATGAGTCCTTGAAGTATTTAAGGGGGTCAAAACAAGCTAAACAAGAGACATGTAAGTTGGATGGAGTTCATCGAGGCATTTCTAAAGCTCGAACAAGTGCATACAACTCCTTGTCATATGTAGGAGTTAAGAGGGTAAATCATTATTTTGGATCGAACATCCACATTTATATCATTTGCATTCTCTCTCTATATTTTACTTATTGCATTTACATTTGCGCTCACTATTTGAATTTATGTATTTGGTATTTACTTGCTTGTATTTATATTAATCCTTCGAAAAAGTTTCAAATAACCAATTCACCCACTCTTATTTAGCCATTCTTGGGCAATCAACAACATTAACAAACACGTCAAAAGCATTCTATACTCATAATATTTAGCCAACAATCAAGTTAAAATTGTAAAAAACTCATTAGTAGAACACACTCGTCAAATACCCTCAAACTTAATGGTTTTCTAGTCCTCGAGCAAACAAAACACAACGAAAAACAAAATTACTAAAAGAAAATACACCCGAACACTTAGTCAGATAGCTTGCCTTTTTGACTCAGTATTGAGTTTATTATATCACATTTATGAACGGCTTTAAAATCACAACGCAAGAGCCAAACTTCATCTTTATCCAATGCAAAACGGGTGTGTGTGTGTGAAGAATCAAGTCAGATAGCCGTACATTCATAAGTTGGTTCAATTCTCAACTCTTAATAGTCAATTATTTACTTTCTTTGCTCGTGAGATTCACACACCCCCAAACTTGTTTCTTTCATTATCTCCCCAAGGTGTAATTTTAAAGTTTAGTTTATTTGATCAGTTCCTTACACCACTCTAATTTGGTTTAGTCTAACCGGTAACATCAACAATACATTCATGTGATGATCTCCCAATTGAAAGTACTTCAACAATGAAGTTTATACCAAGTGATTCAAACCCACTAGTTATCTAGCTCCCTAACAATCGATTCTTACTTGCATACTTGCATATAGTTGTTCTCTTTTTGGGCCTTGTTTGAGCCACATTATTTTTTTCATTCTCATTTTTCTACTAATTTTTAACCACACATTTTTCAATAAAATAATATTTTCCATCACATCAATAACTTTTCCATCATTTTCAACCACATATTCTCTATCACATCAACAGTAAAAATGTATTATTTTTCCAAAAATGTGCACCAAATGTTTTGTTTTCAACCAAATATAGATCTCACCCATCTTTCTCTTCTTGACCCCTATAACGAGCTTTTAGTTAATAACTCCCCGACTTTTGAATACCAAAAGGATACCAGGTTTCAAGATGTCCTTATGGACTTACTAACTTGAGTCAAAAAGGTAACGACGTGAGGCATAAGCTCAATAAGTGCAATACTTATTTTCTATAAAGGAAAAACAAAATTCACAGAGGTGCATTTGGTCATCACCAAGCTTATATTAGAAAATCAAAGACACTACACACAATCTTTTTCAACATGCACGGAATAACCACAATCTTAAATCATTTCTTTTACTGGCTCGAACACCCCAATTTATAAAATATATGGTTAAAGGATGTTATGAATCATAGGTTAAGGAATTAAGCGTCTAAGTCCTCTATTCAACCTATTTGTATGAATCTTCATGTTCATATACGACGCTATACTTAATTGTCGTGTATAAATATTGTCACGCTTTACATGGATAATCAGAAAATTAAACTCAGGCACATGATTCATTCACAATCCATAAACTTATACATTATCTCAAATATATTCATTCTAGTCGACAAGGCTATCTAACTCATACAAGCATGCATAAAAAAAAAATTTTTAACACACAAAACACATTAAATAAAATCATATCACACAAGTACGCAAACACAAAAATACTAAACAACTGACAAAAGCAATTAACAATTGATAATTCACCCCCCCCCCCCTCCCGCAAACTTAAATACACATTGTCCCCAATGTGAAAATAAATACAAATGAGGGTTAGGACTTCCCTGAATACATTAATTGGTGTCATCACCATCGCACTAGTAAGGTGGATATGAATTGGCTTTCTAACCATGTTATTGCTCACAAACTTGATAATCTTCCTACAAACAACACAACAAGAAAGTTACGACAATAAAATAAACTGTTCTAAAACTAAAAACTAAGTAATAATAGGGACAAAGCTTGGGTTGCTTCCCAAGAAACGATTCTTTAAAGTCATTAACTTGACTTTTTGTCTTGATTGATTATGGTGGCTCGAACTAAGTTATTCCATCCTTACATTCTGTATTATTTTCATTAATGCACCCCTTCTTTGCTCTCCAAATTTTGATATTTCCATTCTCATCTCCACCAAGAAGTCCACCAACATTTGATTTTCTTTTCTGATAGCTTCGTTGATCACGTGGATGTTCTTCATCAATTCTACAGCAAACTTTGATGTTGGGAGGTTGCTCATATTGGGTGTAAATATTGAATATCTTTTGCTTGTCGTCTACCTTTAATATTAGCCCATCATTCTCCATATCAATCAGTGTTCGACCCGCTGCTAAGAATGGATGACCTAATATAATTGGAATGTCTCGATCTTCTAGTATGTCAAATACAATGAAGTCCACAAGAAATATTAAATTTTCTGATTTTATAAGCACATCCTCAACTTTGTCACGTAGTCTTGAAATTGTTATATCAGCTAGTTGTAGCATTATTGATGTTGATTTGACATCATCCAATCCCAATTTCCTATAAACAGAATATGACATTAGATTTATACTAGAACCTCTGTCAAACAAAGCATTAATAGCACAAGAATTTCCAATTGAAATAGGCAAAGTAAAACTCACTGGATCTTTTAACTTGGGAGGCAATTTGTTTTGCACTACTTTTCTCCGTTAATACCATAATTTCAAACTTTAGAAGCTTTCTTTTTTTAGTCAACACCTCCTTCAAAAAAATTGTGTAGCTTGGAATTTGTAATATCTCATCAATCAACGGAATAGTGATCTGGAGCTTCTTGAAAACATCAAGAAAATTTTCAAATTTTGTGTTTTGTTTGTTCCCTTTGAGCCTATGAGGAAAATGAATGGGAGATGCGTAAATCTTGAGTAGACTTGGTGCATTGGCAGTGGATGCTTCTATACTTTCTTCATTCTCAATTGAGGCGGTTACATATTTTTCCTCCATTATAGCTTCATCAACATCTTCCTGGTCATCTTTTCTTTCTGGCTGTTTCACAGTAATCTCTGATAATTGTACCCCACACCCAATCCCAATTTCCTATAAACAGAAAATGACATTAGATTTATACTAGTACCCGTGTCACACAATGCATTAATAACACAAGAATTTCCAATTGAAATAGGCAAACTAAAACTCCCTGGATCTTTCAACTTGGGAAGCAATTTATTTTGTATTCTTGGACTACTTTCCTACATTAGTGTCACAGTTTCATATTTTGGAAGCTTTCTTTTCTTTGTCAACATCTCTTTCAAAAATTTCATGTAGATTGGAATTTGTAATATCACATTATTGAATGTAATACTGACTTAAAGCTTTTTGAGAACATTAAGAAATTTTTCAAATTTTGTATCTTTTTTGTTCTTCTTGAGCTTTTGAGGAAAAGGAATGGGAGGTACGTAAGCATTGATTGGTCTTGGTGCATTGGTAGTAGATGTTTCTGTACTTTCTCCATTCTCAATGATGTTGGTGCAGATTTTTCTTCCATTGTATCTTCAACAACCTCTTCATGTTCATCTAGTAATTGTACCCCACTCCTTGTAGTTATAGCATGAGTATTTCCTCCATCGACTTCTTTTGGAGTCTTTAGGGGAATGGAATATGTTTTAACTTTCATAGAAACCCTAGGTGGATCGTTTTCCACTACTCTTATTGCCATCACATGTTCTTTAGGATTTGTCATTGTATTGCTTGGCAATAATCCAAGTGAGCATTATGCAAGTCGATTGAGACAAGCACCTAGGGCCTGTAATGATAAACTAAAACATACTCTGCTGCAGTGGAACTTCAGACAATCTAAGGCCGACAATTCCCTATTTTTCTTGGCAAATGGAACTGATGTATTGTTTGCGTTAATTTATGTGGATGATATAGTGATTACATGTACCAACATTCAGCGGATGCAAGAGTTTATGGACAAGCTAAACTTCAGTTTTTCATTTAAAGACTTGGAGAACCTGAAGCAATTTCTGGGAATTGAAGTTAAAAGAGATGATGCTGGACTATATTTGAAGCAAACCAGATATGCTATTGAATTGCTGAAAAGATTTGGCTATGAAAACTTGAAGCTTAGCCTAACACCTATGGCTGTAGGAAAGCCAATCTCCAAAACTGAATGTCAAGCAATGAAAGACCCTACTCCTTACAGAAGTGCAATTTGTGGTCTCCAGTATCTTATCCACACCTGACCAGACTTAACCTATGTTGTAAATAGATTAAGTCAGTTCATTCAAGCACCAACAGATGTCCATTGGAAGGCACTTAAAAGGGTATTCAGATATCTAAAGGGCACTTTATACCATGGATTAACCATCCAAAAGAATGATAGCCTTGACATCATAGCCTTTGCAGATTCAGACTGGGCTTCTTGTCTAGATGATAGAAGGTCCACTGCTGGATATTGTGTGTACATTAGAGAAAATTTGGTGTCATGGTGCTCTAAGAAACAGCATGTGGTTGCTAGATCCAACACAGAAGCTGAGTACGAAGCTTTGGCTCACAGTGCAGCAGAAATAACTTGGATTCAGTCTTTGTTTGAAGAGTTGGAGATTCCACAGCAATCAGTCCCTATTATCTGGTGTGATAGTATGAGTGCAAGTACTCTAGCCTCAAATCCTGTATACCACGCTCGTACAAAACATATAGAACTCGATGCACACTTTGTAAGGGATAAGGTATTGGATAATCAGCTGAAAATTCACTACATTCCCTCCTCGGATCAGACAGCTGACATGTTAACAAAACCTATGTCACATTCAAGATTTCAATTCCTTAGAGACAAGCTAGGAGTGCTTGAACACACTCCACCTTGAGAGGGGGAGTTAGAATCCATCAGCAGCTAGCATACGATTTTGGAGCAGCAGACATCATCACCATTGCAACTCCTTATTTTTAGAGAAATGGAATCTATTTTGTTAGCCAGCTGGTAGAATCAGTTAAGCTTGTTATTGGCACTATTCCAGAATCTTTTTACTCTTGTATAAAATCATGTATCTTCATTGATCAAGTAAGAAAGAATTCAACATCTTTACCTTCAGTTCTTTAACTTTCTACTCTCTACTTCTTGCACATACTAAAATCCAGTTTATAGCAAAACTTGAACAGAAAATTCAAAGTGAGGTGCAAGAAATTCGAAAGGTGTTCCATTGCAAACTCTACACCGAACAACATAGATTAAGGATGGAGTTTGAAGCACAACTAAGCTCATATGATCACAACCACATAAAGGTAGTTTTTGCTTGAGCTGATGCTTATCAAGTTGACATTGGAAAGTACTTTTGTTGGTGTGACATCACTTTTCACTCCGTAAAAAATTGTTCAAGTAGGTATCAACTTATCTATCCTAATAACATTGAACATGCATAAAGCATAACCTTATCTGCCTTAATCACATTGCACATACATAAAGTATCAACTTCACTATGCATCATCTAATCACACTATTTATGGTTGTGCGTTATATGGATGATATGATCGTAACTACTCTATTGTAATTGTTATTTTCTAATAAAGCAGAGTTGTTATTAATGTTGCAAAGAAGCCAAAGGTAGTTGTTGCCTCGGTCTTCTACAACGGTTATGAAGAATAGAGAATTCTGACTTTGTCGACTCAACAGACTATGAAATGTTCTATTGTATCATTAGTCGTGTAATACTTTTTGGTATTTAGAACATGTACCACAACATTGAGTTTGTTATTGAAGAGTGGAGAACAAGTCTTTAAGATTTAAAGAATGTTGACTTTTTTTTTTAGTTTTTGTTGGTTTTTGTATGTAGAATTATTTTCTTGTCTCTTATACGTTTAAATGTTCAAAGAGCTTGAGGAACTCATTGGGTTTAGGTTTGATTATATAGATAAATGGTTGATTATAAGGTTGCAGAATCAAGGTACTCCTGTGCAATTTATCTATGGCCAATTTGGTACGAATTACAAATCAGCAAACACAACAGGTTTACATTTTTTATATGGTGATTTGTACATGTGACCGGAGAATACAATTGATGTATTTGTTTTCTACAAACCTATTTCCTTCAATATTGTACAATTTTATTTATTTTAACGTACTAATTTGTTCGAGCCTATCATAATTGATCTATACTTGGATGGAGCGACTCTATGCATATAATTCAAGTCTATTCATCGTTAAGTACTCAACATCATAGATAGCATACAAATTCTAGAGACTTGCCTTGACTTGTAACGAGTTTGCACCTAATGGGATAATATTTATCATACATGGCATGTACATGTGCTTGGAGTAAAGTGATTTGCTTTTGGAAATTATCTAGCGACGGACATAAGAAATGTAAACACGATACGATACTAAAGATGCAAACGAAAATCCATTAAGTCAGAGTTGAGGATTTTTGTAGAATTATTATATTGTCGAGGTTTTGCAATAGACAAGAACAAATTACGAGAAATTATCAAAACTTTTCTACTGAAAAAGGAAAAAAGAATCAAAATTTAAATTTTATTTTCTTGCATCTACTGGATTTTTGAGACCCAAATGGAGCAGAGGCATTTATTACCTCATCTCATTTCTCTCTTCATTCTCAACAAATGTTGAGAAGATCGAATGTCATACCAAAGCAAGTAATTGTTACAAAACGCATAACTCGATGATTTTACAATGTAG
Source organism: Fraxinus platypoda (assembly GCA_903798405.1). NCBI lineage: Eukaryota > Viridiplantae > Streptophyta > Magnoliopsida > Lamiales > Oleaceae > Fraxinus > Fraxinus platypoda. The sequence goes on from CAIGRT010130823.1 coordinate 8,539, forward strand.
GTTATATATTGTTTAGAGTTTTGTAATTTACGTACCTGATTTGGTGATTTTTAAAGTATGTATCGTTACACGTCCAATGGTCATGATATTATACACTAAAATCACATGCAATCTTATTACCTCACATTGTTATGCTATATAATGGTTTCTATATTATTTCAAAGATATCTGAAAGCCATACTAGGGCTGGGCGGCTAAGCCAAGCTAAAAAAGCCAAGGTCTTTCAAAGCCGTATTTAGTAAATGGAACCGTCGGTTCCAGATATAATTCTGGAACCGTTCGGGTTCGGTTCGGTTCTGTTCTTTTCGGTTCCGTACTATAATTAAATTTTTTAACATTTAGAATAATACTAAATAAATATACATGAAAGTAGATACTAATACTAATAACAAAAGGTAAATACAAATACCAAGTTCAATCTTAACTTTTACAAATTAACGTAATCTAATTTAATAATATATAAATAACAAGTTGTCGAATACAAATACCAAAAAGTAAAGATTACTAGTAAAACTTCGATGATTCATATCAATAATTCATTTGTTTCAAACATTCAAGTCTACATAAAAAATGAAATATAAATTAGAAGTCNTTAATAACAAGTTGTCAAATACAAATACCAAAAAGTAAAGATTACTAGTAAAACTTCGATGATTCATATCAATAATTCATTTGCTTCAAACCTTCAAGTCTACATAAAAAATGAAATATAAATTAGAAGTCATATAGATAAAATAAGTATTGATAATACTTACCAACTATTTAATGCAATCATCAGTTGCTTGACTTTCTATACTAGCTAATAAGAAACTACACAAGAAAAAATTGGAAAAAACACAAATAACAAACATAAATAAACTATAAATTGTTCAACTAATAAGATTTAATAAGAAAAAAATTATTAATTTGTTTAGAAAAAATAAAAAAAATTGATTTATCCAATATAAAAAAAAAATTTCGGTTCTTATTCGGTTCTTCGGTTCTTGGTCTAGAACCAAGAACCGAACCAAACCATTCGGTTCTCGATTATTGATTTATCCAATAAAAAAAAAAATTCGGTTCTTCGGTTCTTGGTCTAGAACCGAGAACGAACCAAACCATTCGGTTCTCGATTCGAATACCCGTTCGGGTATTTCATTTAAAAAAAATCGCTCGATTCGGTTCGGTTCCGGTTCGGACATTTTGCCCAGCCCTAAGCCATACCATCATACATGTGCCTAAATTACGCCATGACTTGATAAAATCGAGTCAAAAATTGACTTTAATGAATGATTAACTATGTTTTCTCCATTCATAAGTTGAGATGAAAAATAAGCAATTTTAATGAATGAACAAACCTATTTTCGAGTGAGAGGTTAAGCTTTGCCTCCAATGGTAAATGTGACTTTTGGCATGACTATATGAAATTACAATCAAACGGGTCCGCTAGAATAGGGAGGCTCTCCCAAAGCTATCAAGATATGAAGAACATTTGATTTAGGAAAATAACAGAAAAGAATACATTTCAACGGGATTTTTTTGTGTGAAATATGAAATAGTGCGTGAAATGGTGAATTATCCAACTGTATTTGATTTATATGAAATTATTTAGGACGTTAATTTGAATTAGATTAAGGAGTTAAGTGAATTATAAAATATCAATTATGATACTTTTTTCAGTAAATATAGAAATAAAATATGCCATGTAAAAATTGAATATTTTATTTTTAATAGGTGTGTGGTGTAATTTCCACAATCTTAAATTTAGCCATTGTTTGGTGGCAGGGGCGGACCCAACACAAAACTTCAGCCCGGGCGAACGTTGATCATTGACTGTCGAGATTTAATTATGTTAAAGCTCCCCAAACAAGCCAAAAATGCAATTATTCATTAGAAAACCCTCACCGTCGTGCCAAATTTTCACCTTAATCGTTGTTTTAACCACCCATTTCCTACCCACCGTCCGATTAAGTTCCAATTTCCTCAAATTACCCTTCGACCAAGAAGAAGATGGAAATCTCTGCTCCACAAATTTGAAACCTGATTTCTGGCCTGTAGAGTGCTTGGCTACGCAGATACTGATGAAGATGAAAGTTATTTCATTTAATTGGGCCTCATTTTTTAAAAAAAGCCCAACTCTCTCAGTCCAAAACAAATGGGCAAACACTAAAAAAAAAAAAAGGCCCACCTGTGACCTGTTCTTCTTCCTCTCGTCTTCCTCCTCCTCGGCTTCTATGTTCTTCTCTGTTTTCTCCTTTCTTCAGTCAGCGGCGCCCAGCGGAATTGAAGGCTTCGACGGATCCAGCACGGGTGGTCGCGCCCCCTCGCCGGGTGCTGGGTCCGTCCCTGTTTGGTAGCCTTTAATTTAATTTATTTCTCATACTCATTTTTAACCACATTCATACAATAAAATATTCTACATGTAAATTCAAATTTTTTTCTACTTTTTAACCACAAATTTTTCAAAATATATCATTCAAAATATAGTTTTTTCAAATGATAAAGTTACTTTGCCAGAATGGTTTGATAGAAAGCTTAACATAATTGCATATGGCAGTAGATGATTGAATATAAAAATCGACTCTATTTTAAACTATCAAATGATAGAATGTCAAACTTTATGTCAACCTCGATATTTATGTAGCACGATTGTTTTTCAAATTAAAGGCCATCAAACATGGGATTAGTATCAATTTTTTTAAAAGTATATATCTATATAGTAATTTTTTTATTTTCTTTTATATGGTACATATCTATATAAGATTTTTTTTATTTAATTAATTTAACTTTCGGGTCGTTTCAACCATTTGATCATTGACCATTTTTCTTTTTCGGATCAATGTTCGGTCTGATTTTCAAAACATTTGTTATTGTTTCTTGAATCATGTTATAAGTAAATAATCATTTACATAATACATTACATAATTGACATGTGACGAGCATCCATCGGTAGTCTAAAATTTTTGACTTTTTCACACTTCACATTCACTATCAAATTTCTTCCACATGGGCCTATAAAATCCATTATATACAATAATTATGTAAGACACGTGACGCACATCCAGTGGTAGTCTACAATTTTTTACTTTTCCACACTCCACATCCACGGCCGGATTTCTTCCACATGTGCCTATGTAATCCATTATGTACATATAGATTTATCCTTGTTTCTTTATTGTTCTTTCAGTAAAATTATTGTGCACGTCCTCAACCTATTCAAATAGCACACTTTAGTCCCCAACATAAAATTTTTAGATACCAAGAGAAATGGGGTGAAAATAAGGGAAAAGTGGTGAAGGAACAAATTCATGTACCTACCTGACGGTTTCATTCCAATGGGACCGGACGGGTTGACCTCTTGTCAGAGATTTTGGAGAGGAGGGATGGAAATGAGGCCAAGTTCAAACATAGTTAAAATATGAGAGATGCTACATGTACACTCTAGTGTACATCATTGTTCACACTCCTCTCACAACATGGGCGGGTCCCGTGATAAATAAAATAATCACGGGACCAACCATGTGAGAGGAGTGTAAAAGTAAGTGTACACAAAGAGTGTACACTTATCATTTCTCTTAAAATATTCTCATTTTTCACTCTACTTATTTATTATGAAAATTATATCTAGAGCATGTTCGAATCTCATAAAAAGGTTAAAAATGCATTTTGAAATAATAGATTGACGGAGAATGTATAGTTAAAAAAAAAATTGTGTTTGCATTTGAAGAATTTGTAATTAAAATGAATAGAGAAAAAATGTATTTTAAAAAATAAGGGCATCAAACAATGGCCTAGTGTGATAATTCTGTCTATATGCGCAAAGACATTAATTTATTGTAAACTTTTCTTTTGTAAATTGTATCGTCCAGTTATGAACCGTTCAATAAGTTTATTTTGTTGTAATATTTTGGTTTTATATGGTGGCTTTGTTTGAAAAAAAAAAATAAAAAAAAAAATGCATAAGAATATATTCATTTTTCGTGAAAGTTATGTATATAAAGTCGCATAAAAAAATGCATAAGAATATATTCGTTTTTCTTGAAAGATATGTATATAAAGTCGCCATTTTGCAAGGGGTTCCCAACTCTCTCGCACCCTTCAAAACCCCAATTCCCTGAAGAGTAGAAACCCTTATCCCTAACCCTCTTCTACCAATCCCAGCCATGGAATCTGGGCCGAATCTGGAATGCCGGATGTATGAGGCCAAATACCCTGAAGTGGACCAGGCCGTGATGATACAGGTGAAGAGCATGACAGACAGTGGTGCGTATGTTTCACTGTTGGAGTATAATAACGTCGAGGGCATGATCCTATTCTCGGAGCTGTCGCGTCGCCGCATTCGTAGCATCAGCAGTCTCATCAAGGTGGGTCGGATCGAGCCCGTCATGGTCCTCCGTGTTGACAAGGAAAAGGGCTACATTGATTTAAGTAAGAGGAGAGTGTCTGAGGAGGATATTCAGGTCTGCGAGGAGAGGTATAACAAGAGCAAACTTGTTCACTCCATCATGCGGCATGTTGCTGAGACCATGAATAGTGATTTGGAGGTAGTTTTTTATTCTTGTTTTGATGGGTTTTGGCTGCTAAGTACTTAATTGTTTGTTTAGTTTTGTTGTTATTTTTTATTTCCTTTTCATTGCTCGTTGACGGATTCTATGAATTCTGTGGTAAATCTTGGAATGGACTGGGAGTAAAATAACACACACACACACACACACATATAATATGAAATGCCCTGGATTAGTCCTAATTGGATATATAATTTTCCATGAATTTTATAAGTGAGGAATATGCCAAAGTGCAAATTTATGTTTACTTTCATGATGGATAATATGGTGTTAGAAACTTAAAAGGAGAATGGATGGCATTTGCGGTGGACACTCATAAGGAGAATGGATGGAACCTCAGGATTGCTTTCGTAATGAATATAAGCTTGATTTTTACTTTAAAATACTGTGAAGTGAGAAGAAATCAAATGCGTTCATTCTAAATTCAAGCATTCTAGCGGTCGAAAATGTTTATTTTCTTAAATATCAACTGAAACGAGTGCTTTTAAGCAATAAGGAGAAGATAGAAATCTAGGTTTGGATTTTGTTATCTAAGAGCCTTAATTGTTGCGTTGTTTATATCGCAAGTGTACCATATCGTAACAAGTAATATAGTGGACTTTTGAGTCCGGATTATCATTCCCATGAAGACTATACTTCAATACTTAATCTAATATTTCCAACTCATGTTTGACGAAAACAAACAAAGAATTGTGATTTTTAATCTAACTACTTGAAAATAGTGTGATGCACACAAAGATCAATTTATAATTCAAATATGGAATGAGATGTTAGGGCGTAAAAAAATTTATCTACTGATAAGTCTTAATTCAAGATTTATAAATTTAGTGTAGTGTTCGATCAAATTCTTCTTTTGTATTCAGTTTACCCCTCTTGAGTTCTCATTGAATCTATTTAACTAATTCATTCACATATCTCTATGTGAATAAATCTTAGTTAATCGAAGTATTAGTTCTAAGAATTCATAAGACATCCGCAATAATTATTATATGTATCTATACACGTTATACTAAATTACTGGATTTTACTATGTGGTCTAAATCTAAATTCACATCTCGATTCTTTCAAAGCATTAAATACATGAATAAAATCAGCACATATATGATAAAAGCACTTGAATCTTGAATAAAAGAAATAAATAGTCTCAATTCGATTACATTGTTCTCCCTAATGAAAAATTTAGCTACTAATGATAGATAAAGAACAATAAATAATAATGAAGTACATCACTGTATTTTGATTTGAGATACAGAAAGTGGATGAATTTTGCACTTTCTCTTTTTGTTCCAAATCTTGATTCCAAACCTTTGATTCGTTGTTCTTCTTTTTTAATTTTGCTCTCTAATTCTCAAATTGTATTTTTTCGTCTCTCAATGTGTGGAACCCTTCTCAATTGCCTCCATTCTTGTATTTATACTGCCCTTCACATTTTTCTCGAATTTGGAGTTCTTATGGGCTTTAAAGGGGCCAAACATCTGTGCCCTAGACGCATCAGACGATTCCTCTAATGATGGATTTGAATGATGACTTTAAACCAAAACAACTTACCAAAGTTACCAAAAATTTGACAGAGTAACAGTAAGAATACCAAATGAAAAATGAATGTCAGAGCAACGCCAAAAAGAATTGTAAGCAAAGTTGAGGTAAGAGTTGAACTCTTTGTCCCTAAGTCAAATTTGTCCCGTAACGGTGCCTACGGATGATGACAATCAACTCCTAAGATACAACGATAAAATTCTTGTGTTAGTAGCACTTCAAAACGCAAGAACAATGAACCGAAAATTGAATTTTGTACTCCTTTTAAATGAAAAATGGAAAAACCAGCTTTTATGCAAAATTTTGCCTAAGAAAATATGAATTTAATATTATGCTATGATTGCATATTATTGGGATGAATAAATGGACGTCCCAAGGTCTAATTTATAGAGAAGAAATGTTGTGAGTAAAGTGCCGTATCCCAAACTCAGCAACCTTTCCTAAGGGTCGCAACTTTTGCCGTCGCTCGAGCGTCAGAAACAGAGACTCTGCCGCTCGAGCGACAGCCTCCTCACTTGAGCGCTAGGCGAGCGACGGAGTTGAACAGTTTTCTAGCCAGTTTTCTCTCTTTTCTTCCAATTTTAGACCGTAATTTCTCATTCACCTGAAATTGGTTTGGAGATTTCAAATATACCAATACCACGACGTTTTACTCGACGAGTAGAACATGTTAGTCTATTTATTTTCATAATTTGACTATCGGATCAAGTCCGAATATTTGGTCGAAATCGATACGAAATTCACTTTTTCATGATTTAATACTTAACCAATTCCAACAGCCTCGACGCCATGGGAGTGGCGCTGCGGCTCCGCGAAGGAGTCATAGGTGGCGCCGAGGTGCCAACTTTTCTATTAAAATTTTGGTTATTGCGATGCCTAAGCGCCGCCATGATGGTGGTGTCGTGGCGCCGCCTCTCGGGAAAAAAATCAACACTGCACTTCTTTTAGTATTTTGATCATAACTTTTTTCTCTCGATATCCGATTGAAGCGATTCAAATTGGGTTGTAAAGATAACTCAAAGGATTATAATTTTACTAGAAATAGTTTTTTTCCAATTTGAATTTTTACTAGGTCAAAAATGGGTCTCAATCTCTAGCTAAAAATCTAGAACATACTTGTGTGGTTTAAAATTGATTTGTGAAAATATTTTGATCACATTTAACTCATTTTTGACTTATAATTGCATCCAATTGACCCTGGTATCCTCGAATCTTTATCGTGAGGTTTGATACAATTTTTGAGTATTTACACTTTAGTCCTCAAACTTTGAATCTTGCTCTTTTTCGCTTTTTTCTTTCAATTCCACTTCAATTTATCGAGTTGCACCTAATAACACATTATATAATAAATTAGGCTATAATTTTATTAAAAGCACTACGAAATGTCCATATTTTAGAGCCCGAATAAGTGTATTTTATAAAATACACTTATCATTAATCAATTGTCAATGGCTAAGCCTGATTATTACTAATGGGATTCAATATGAGAAACCAAAGAATTTTTTGAAATAAGTAGGATCAACGCGAAAAGTCAGTGAATCAAGTGAAATGGACTGAGATGAGAAGAAAAAAACTATAGGAAATGATGTGTAGAGAATTTTCATGTGCAAAGGCTGCTCAAAGACTGTTACCTGCACGGCATGTATATGTGCACTATCTGTGGTTCTTCTAGGGTTTGAGGCAAGGGCATGCTAAAATGATGAACTTAATCTCCCTTTATTATTTTGTTTCCCTTCCACTGCCGGTGATCTTATTTTATCTTTTGTAGTCCTATTGTGTAATCTCTATTCTATGAAGATGTGTAAACTCATAAGATTAGTAACTCTCCTGTATTTGACATGAGATTTCCAATTTATAGCGGCTTTCAACAATGCCTCTCACTTTTCCTTGTTTCCATGCATCCCAAACTGCTGTCTTCTCAAAACTCTCTAGTTCCCATTTATGGCCTACAGTTTCTCACATGCTAACACTTGAAGCTTCAAATGCTGCAGGAGTTTGTATAATGAGCCTGATTTTTGCTGTTTGATTATGCTCGGTATTAGCACCAAAGAACTGATTCTATAGAGAAACCTCTCATAGAAATTGAAAGAAATTTGTTTTCCCTTTTCTTTGTGATATACACGTCTGGCATGCAGAAGAAGCTAGTAAAGTATGTAAGGGGAGACTATAGGTTTCATTTCATTTTTCATTCCTTTTTCTATTTACGTTAGCTGGTGGGAGAAGGTTGCCTTCTTGTCCAGATGCTCTACTTAGAGAAGTATTTGACTACTAGAAGGCGTAGCAATTCACTCTGGACACTTCAGATGAATTCGGAAAAGTGAAGGTAAACTATGCTCTTATTTGGATCATTGAATTACTATATTTACCTAGACACGAAATAATTTCCTCAATTGGATTGCTCTGTTTTCTCAAGGTAATTAGTTGTCCCAGAACCCCCCCCCCCCCCCCCCCCCCCTCTCTTGCTTGGAGAGTGGTGGATATGGAAAGAGAACAATTCTGGCTTTACTTCATCCTGCCCTGCGATTCTTGTGACTGTAAATGCAAAAGATATAATTATATGGATTCTCTTGCATGTAAGCTCGCATGTTATAGACATGACAAGAGAAAAAATTTGGTGTAGCTTTAGCTTGTGAGATTCTCGCCAGCACAAGTGGCATGGATTCCCATGCTTGTGAGTGTGCATGTTCATGTACATGTGCAAACGCGAGTGACGACACGATGAGAAGTTTATGAAATCCCGTATCCAAAGCTTGCAAAGGGAGAGAGGGAGTTTCTGAAATATAGAATTCACGTTTAAGCTGACTGGATTATAAGTTGATTTTAGAGGTGAAATTCTGTTCTCTGATATTATTGTGGTTCTTTTCGGAAATTGGAAAAAAATTGGAAATTGCTTAGCAGGAATGGGCACTGAATTTAAGGAATTTTTCAAATTCTAGTTGATTTAATGAGCACTCGCAGAACATAAAACTAAATAAACAATTACCATTTTCCCAGGTCCTACTACCGTGGCCTCACAGGATCTGATACCCCTTGGTTCTGTGCCTTGTTTCTTTTTCTTTTTGCTACTCAGCAGTCACCACCCAAAGTGGAAAGGAGGAAAAAGAGAAAGGAAAACAAAATGAAGGGAAGATGATGGCGGAATCACTGGATCAAGAAGAGGTTAAAGGAAGTAAGTCTATTTGTTAGTCTAGCTTCACGTGTCTGAAGGAGTTTCTGCACCTAGTCACTACATGTCTTTGTTAATAGTATTAACTTGATATTGGAATTGAAGTAAACATGAGTTGTTTCTCATTTTTTTAGGAAACAGATGTTGGTTACTTGTCTTTCCACAGGCTTTTAAGATAAACAATTTCCTTCCAGAAGTAGGTTGATGTGTTCACCTTAATGAGAAGAAAAATAAATTGATCTTGTTAAGTTAACTATGCCACAAGCGATATGCGGAATTCTGGTTTTCAACAATTTAGGAATACTGGGGGAAAAATCTTTATTGTTTTTACTATGATTAGTAAATTTTAATCTCTCCACTCCCGCTGACAGTCCCCCAAAGGAAGAAATATACCATTGATCTCAAAAAGGTTCTACTTCTGGTGTTGCTTCAGAAATGGTTTTATAAGGAGCTGAAGAAATTTCTGCTCCCTTTTGGTGGGTTCATATATCTGTAAGTTGTCTAGGATTATATTCCCTGATTATGAACTAGTGGGAATATTCCTATCTCCCTGTTTAGTTCGTAGAAAGCGAAGCAAAGGCATGTTGCCCTGAGGAAGTTCGTTCATGGCATGATATTCATCTAGTATTCCTTGTAATTTTATTAGTCTGTAAGTTCTGTATTGTGTTTTTTTGTTATTCTTATATTTTTTTAGATGCTGTGCATCCCTTGGAAAATTTTGCATCTTCTTTACCTTGCTAACATTTTGGTTTGGCAACACCTTCTATGTAGCTGATTAGTCCTAACACCTAAATGATCAGTGATTTTTCTCTCTGGAAGCCAGGGATATCTTGTATTCTATCTGCTTTTACTGTGGTCTACATCTTTGTGCTGCATGCTACCAAAACTATGTTCTGATATTTGTGCTGATCATTTGGTGATCTATTTTCGTGTTGTCTTCATTAAAAGCAAATTGTTAATGGTAGGATCTTTATATCCACATCGGCTGGCCTTTATATAGGAAATACGGCCATGCATTTGAGGTAAATTTTGTACCTCTTTCAAACTTTTGTATCCTTCACGTCAACTTAGTAATGGAAATATAATATCTACTTCTTTGGTTTTCGTTTCAAAATGCAGGCATTCAAATTAATTGTCAATGATCCTGATTCGGTGCTCGATTCTCTTACCCGCGAAATCAAAGAAGTTGGCGTTGATGGCCAGGAGGTACTCATTGTTAAATGTCAATTTATATTCATTTTCTTCACGTTGTAGTGAACAATTTGTAATCATGTTATTCTATAGGTGACTAAGGTGGTTCCTGCCATATCAGAGGAGGTTAAAGATGCTTTAGTAAAAAATATTAGGAGAAGAATGACCCCACAACCATTGAAGATTCGTGCAGATATTGAAATGAAGTGCTTCCAATTTGATGGTGTTCTGCACATCAAGGTCTCTGTCCTATGACCATTCATCTGATTACCGGCTTCTTGAACATATTCTATTATACTGTGAAATATGGTTCTTTGTCATGAGTACTAACCCTTTACTGAACTGTCTGCAGGAGGCAATGCGTAAAGCTGAAGCTGCCGGTAACAAGGATTGCCCAGTTAAAATTAAACTTGTTGCTCCTCCAGCATATGTCCTCAACACCCAGACTCTTGACAAGGTTACCTGCAAATTATGGTTGTTATGATCAATAGAAAAGATTGCCATCATGAAATTTTTATTTGTCTTTTCTTTTCTTTGGAGCATATCTCGCATCTTCCTTCTTGGATGTGCCAGAGAGTTTTTTTACCTTTCTCAACATCTGTTATAAAAACTGCAAAACAGTCCTGCTTCCTACAAATTCTAATGCTGGCCTAACTGTTCCATAATTTGTAAATGCTGGTATTAAGATGTAATCTACTGGGTCTTGTATGCCTTTCATACAGTCGATAAATTTTGGCTTATTTATCCATTTACGATAAATTGGTCTGTAGTTTGAACTTTTATGTCAAGGATGTAACATGTGGTTTGAGCCATAGAAGCAGAATGCACTAAGAGCATATCCAAAAGACTCTTTATTTATAAAGAGTATTTTATATATAGAGAGCATCTTTAAATTTAGATGGTCAAATTTTTTATATACTCCAACAAGTTCTCTATTTTGACTCTTCATTTTGCTTTTATCAAGAGATGTGTATTAATTTCTCTTCATATTTTATTTAACATAATTTTTTGTATGTCAATTGACCAATCAATTTAAATGTGGTTTGAATAGTTTAAGAAATAGAATATTGAAATTTGTAATTTATTAAATGTAATCATTGTACATTAAGAATAGAGAATGAGTTTGTTTTTCTAAATTTGGAAAGCTAAACCCACTCTTTATTTTAAAAAGTTAAAATAGAGTCTCTTGGAGAATTTGGAGAGTTAAAAAGTTAAAATGGAGAGTTTCTTGAAGCTCATTTTCAAGCATTGACTCTCTAAAATAAAGATTATTTTGTATTTAGAGAGTCATTTGGAGATGCTCTAACGCGTTAGGTATGGTCTTATGATACTACAGATGCAAAGGCAATTGTTGCTTGTCTTCTAGGTTCAAGTCCGTTCATTGTTATTTCTTCATACAATAGTCTATCATACATGACATTTTCTCGGTCAACCATTTCTTACTAATAAAATTGATTCTTGTGGCTGTATGAAATTTAGGTTGTTGCATTTTTTTATTGCTAATCAAAGAGATTGTTGCAAACTGTAAACTAGCAAAGCTGAAGGCTACAATAACAAATTCTACTGGTTAGTTATTTCATCAAGGTTCTGCTGGGTGCTTTGGGATTATTTCTTGTGATTACAATATGTTTTACATGTTATCTATTTCAGTCTCTGACCCCCTAGAATCACATGAAACTGCTAGTAGAAGCATGCAAATTTCAATTGGTTTTATTTTGTTATTCAGGAGCAAGGTATTGCTATCCTTAACAAGGCTATTGAAGCTTGCATGGAAGAAATTGAACGCCACAAGGGAAAACTTACTGTTAAAGAGGCTGCAAGAGCTGTGAGAATCATTACTTTTTCTCAGATTAGACCTTGATTTTTATTATTTTGAGTATAAGTGCATGTTTGATACAGGGCAAAACTGTCTAGTATTATCCAATGCTCCGTGCAAACACATGCTATAAAATTTTGGTCTCCATTCATTCTGTGCTTTTCTTCTTGTGTAAAGCTATTATCATCAACTTCACTTTTATTGCCGTTGCAAATCTAATATGGATGCATTTGTTTAGGTGAGTGAACGGGAGGACAAACTACTTGCTGAGCAGATGCTTAAGCTGGGTCGTGAAAATGAGGAAGTTAGTGGCGATGAAGACACTGAAGAGGAGGAAGATACAGGGATGGGAGAAGTTGATGTCGAGAATGCAGGAACCACATTTTAAGAGTGAAAATTGGCTGTTTTGTTTTACTCGAATAAATTCTCTTTATACAATTGCATTATTTTTCTTCAATTTTTGAACTGGGTATTAGGAGGGTGTTCGAACCTGTACTGAAGCTTTAGTTTACTTGTTTGCATTGCTAATTTACTAATGTCTTTGAGCTCATCGTAATTTTCCATGAAATAGTACCTGCGTAGAGCTTTCAAGAGACTCCGTTTTGTATGTGAGGAACCAATATTTTTATATTTATTTGTTCAATCATGTTATATATACATTGTTGGTTGACAATGTACTTGACACTCTTCATATGTAGCAAAAATCTGGACAGTGATGTGATCATTGTGGTTAATAAAATAAATGGTGTAGTCTAGCCACATCAAAGAGTGTAAACCTTAATGTAATCCGTGATATATATATATATAACGTGGTTGTTTAACTTTTACATTAAGCCCTTTTTTGGTGTCTATTTTTTTTTGAAAAAAATTGTTTTGAATAGTGAATTTTTGGAGAATATGTGTTTAAAAAGTAGAAAAAAATGTTTGAGTTTACGTGTAGAATATTTTATTGTGTGAATGTGGTTGAAAATAAGTATGCTGAAAAAAGAGTTTTGAAGAACGAGAGACGCTGGCTCAAATATGACATCCTTTGACATAAGATCAATTATAATCATTGATTTTTACAACACAGTTTCACGTCTCTTATCAGACTTTTAACATAAGGGATAGCAACCTTGATTGTTATTTGTTTTACTTATTATTGCGACTATCACACTAACACACACCCTCCCATTGCTTACACTAATTCAACTTCCAATGGATATGATCACTTGGGGCCTTCCTCAAATTACACCCAAATGCTATTTATAGTGAAGGCTCGTGGCATTTATGTAGCAGTTTTTTATTTGATGTGTTTATATAGTAGTTTTTTTTTATTATTTCATACATCAAATAACAAACTGTTACATGTATACTATCAATAATTTTCACTAGAAATAGCATTACTCGTTTTCAANTCAAATAACAAACTGTTACATGTATACTATCAATAATTTTCACTAGAAATAGCATTACTCGTTTTCAAATCAATCTTTCTTTTTAACATGCTCAAATATCTCCTTTCAAACTTCGCGCGTGTAGTTAAGAATTGTCATTCAATGGTGATATAATAATTGTTGATAATATAATAATGGCAATATCATCATCCGTAGATTCCGTACACAATATTTTGAAACAAAGAAAATAGGATAATTATCCACGGGGTTTTCCAGGTGCGCCCCCCCTCCTCTCCTCCTCCTTTTTTTTTTTTTT